>JAAXYX010002834.1:0-16138 GCA_036851915.1 Ptenothrix huangshanensis | reverse complement strand
CGGGCTCCAGTTATCAAAGTCGGGCTCCACTTATGGAAGAACACCCAAGGAAAATTTCAGAGGATGTTAAGTTTTGCACCTTGAACGGCGTTATGTAATCTTGCTGGGATTTAAAAACCCTTCCATTACATTTCAAAAATCCCTTCGTAAAACATATTCGAACAATTCAGATTACAGAATACATTTATACACGAAAAAATCACTACGCAGAAGTTTTTATTGTAATTTGCTCAACATTGAAACTACCAGTTATTATTTTGCTTACTAAAACGATTGTGATATTATACCCTTTTGGAAGCTCTTCAAATTTTTAAAATTCTTTGACTCTTCAACGTAACTATTTGATTCTTAAACTTAAAACTGTGGTAACAAGTAATACAAAGAACAGCGCATTTTTGCAGACAGTGAATTTTTATACATTGCGTGCTGTGCATAATCATGAAATTTAAAACCTTTTTTTCTGGTGCGTTTAAAAACGAGTAGCAAATATTTAGTGTGTATTATAGTATTTATAGTACTAAATTATTGTGCTAGTAAAAGTTTTATTAGGCTATTTAAATCTCATCTATTTTAATTTGTCTAGATACCAAAAATCGATACTTTGAGCAATATTCAATCCAGCCAAGAGCAGCGCGTGGTAAGTTGAGATGTTTTACTTTATTATCATAACCACAGCACGATCAACTACAGCTTTATTTTTACTTACAGATTGTCCTTGTTTTAAATTCTGAATTTATTCTTGTTATTTCGCAGGGCTTGACAGATTTGAAAAATACCGGAAAGATCAAAAGTACGATACGGCAAGATCAGGATCCAAAAGTCTTCCATCAGGTATAATCAGCTCATGGCTTGTCAACGTTGTAGTTGTATTTTTGTAGAATTGAATTTCATATGACTAAGGTCCGTGTCCAAAGATAAGCAAAATCTTGGCTTGAGTTTTCATCTTCCATGTTTACAATGTAAAGTAGAGGTTCAAAGCGGGAAATTGTATTCAATGCCGTTTCCCATTTACCAACCGCAGTGCGAAATGTTATTCGCATTGGAATGAAAAGTCATCTTTAATAGCCATTTAGTTATAAAAATACAGATATTTTTATTGCATTTTCAGATGTAACAAAACTATCGACTGAGGATCTGGACGACAGTTTTAAGGGTAATTATTTTCATTATTCATTAACTTCTTTATGCTCTTTTAATATTCCAAGTATTTTATATCCTTATTTTCCGAAAATTCTAAAAAGGTATTAAATATAATTGTAAGAGATCTTTTCTGAAAAAGAGGCGCCGGAATTAAAAAAATTATTTTCTACAATTGTCCTATGATTATTTTCAATTCCTATGATGCTTAATGTTACCTTTAAATCGTGTTTTCCGTACTCGTAGCATATGGCAATTGTTTAGTTATGTGTGGAAGTACATTATACTTGTACTAAACATTTATGAAATGGTGCTGATGTTATGTAGATTCCAGCACTTTAATTACTTTCGCATTTTAAATATAAGAAAATCACTGATTTTTGCCTCACAATCACGGAGGTGGAGGTCTGTAGGTCCTTATGTAAGTTTTATTTCTACTTTTGAACTTGCATATTTATTATGGCTGCAAATGAAATGAAAAATCCACTTATTTTTAGATTTTACTGATTGGTCTGTAATTTTGGCATTTTAACGCAACCACCTTCTTTTTCCTTTATCCGCATGCCAGAAGGTCTTGAAATTGCAATGTTTAATTGTAATTTTAAAAACTAGTTCAAAATTGTGAACCTACAAACGTAGTGTAGTTATAATAAATGAACTATTATGATTTACCTATGAGATATTTTTGTACACAAAATGTTTTACGGTAGAAAACTGGACGGTCAAAAATTAAGGATTAAGGTAAAATAAATAATCTAACTTTGCCAGTTTCGGTTTAGAAAGCTGATATATTTACATATTATTACTTTTGAATATTAAAACTAGACGTGAAAATACTTAAGTTCAGGAAGTGCTTTAGTTTTTTTTTAAAAGAAATTGTTGGAAATATTTTTAGAGTATGTGTTTTATATCCTAGTTTTTTACGATCCTAGTTAAAAGGTTATAGGTCAATGTGAAACCTTAGTCTGGTAATAATTCTCGTGGGATTTTCTCACTCTGTTGGTCCTTGTTGGAAAGGGCAAAGAGTTGTAGCATGGAGCATATTTCAGTTTGTTTACGACTCCCTTAGGAATTATTAGAGCTTTTATGGGAAGGAATGCCTGTCTTTGGTTTTTTGCTATAATTCGAAATAGCATTGGCTTGAATGTGAGCAAAAAATAATTTATTTGTCTTGCCGCATCCTTATGTTCCATGAGTTGTAGGGAAATGCACCCGAAGCTCATTTTCTGCATCCAAAAATCCTTGCTACATACATACATAGGTAATATAATTATGTACGTATAACCGAGGAGAGAAGAGAAAACTAGCAACTCCTGTATCAGTTGAATAACATGCGAAGCAAGTTTGAGAATAAAAATAGCCATAATTTCATAGTTTCTTCCCAACCAGTCCCCACTTTATCATTCTATGGTCAATATTTTGTTGGAAAATAGGAAAATCTGCAAACTGTGTGTCAGCCACTCATCCACTCCATTCTGGCACGTGTAAATATCAATGTACCTACCTATTTACACTACAAATGGTTTTGGCAGTCGATAGTCGACAGTCTCCTCCGTTGCATACTATGGTCCATTGCAACGTTCATTGAACCATTTTATTGTTTCCACGAAATTAGGCATTTATGATCAAAGGAGTTAGACATGGTCTGAGTTGTTCTCGCAGTCTCCGCACAAGTCTATTTCCATTTGTGATAAATAATTGCTCGTTGCACGTAAGAAGTAATTACATATATATTAATGTTCCATGTCTTTGTAATTTTTCTTAATCCGAACTAACGAGTCGAGAAAATTAAACTTGTTTCAAATGTAAATATGCATGGTAATACTATAATCTATGCATTTCCTATGAATTCGAAACCAGGAGATAGTTAAACATGAATAAGAGAAAAAGAAAAGAGCGACGCAAGCAAGAACGTGCAACTACGGAGAAATAGTAACAGTAACAGTAAAATTTAATTGGAACTTTTATCAACTTTCTTGTCTCATAAAAGAAATAAAAAAAATTGCTAGCGAGTTCAGAGCACAAAGTCGAATGAATTTGTCAAGTACCTAAACGAAGCCATGTGTTTGTCATAATCTTAATTCTTACGGGTAGCTTCTACATACTCTACATGCGGGCGTTACGTTTGACTCTGCCTTTTTCCTTTTCCTCATCCGCTTAGTACTTGTATACACTTGTACTATACATAGTGCTCTTGTGATTGCTCCTACGTTTATACTGCTTTTGGCTGCGTGGCCATGAAAACGTTTTCTTGTTTTGATTTGAATTGAAATGAAAATGTAATTTGCGCGGTAGGTGAAATCTGGATAGATTCCTGGTACTGTAATATAATAATTGATGATATGTATGATGATTATTCCCTCACAGACACCAGTTTCGTGATCGTGGAGGATGTGGATGACGAGTATGAGGAAGAGTCCATGGATTTCGTTGTGAGTCAGTTAATTGTTCCAGTGAAAAAAGGCAATGTGAAAATCTCGACTAGTTTTGACAATGGTAGTGGTTGTGCATCATCGGTGAAATCGTCAATGGACGATCTAAGTTTGGACGTCTCACGAAATAACACGCCAGACTTGTACCAGAATCCGGATCCAGCGCAAAATGTCTCCTCGGATAATATCAATGTGCAGACAACTCGTAGTCTCAGTGCCAGTAGCAGCACCAACGGCAGTCGGACAAATCTCCTCCAATCCTTTGCCGAATTCTCAAAGAGTAAGTATCAGCATTCGGAGAATATCGAAGAGAATCCGTTCTTCATCCGATCGCGGTCGAGTCCGACACCAACATCCAAATCCAAATCGAGCCCAATGTTCGCCGGTACTGGGACACAGTCTTCGGACAGACTGGACAGTGAGACTAATGATGGTGGTGTGAAGGGAAAGGAAGATGGTGAAGAGGACGTTGAGATTGAGAAAGGCGAACAATTAGTGGGAGATAAGGATAAGAAGAATAACAAGTCATTAAAATGCCGTATTAATGATGTTGTGGATGTTACAGTAGTTTTATTACTCTTATGTATGCTCGGTCCATTGTTATTCATGAATGTCTACACACTCACTCTATTCTGTTTACTATTGATTAAAATGACATTCATGTGATCAACATTTTTTTCTCCTCCTCGTTGGCCAAGAAAATTTATTTATTTTTAGCGACTCGTTTTTTCTTCTTCTTCATCTTCATCTCGGTCTTCGTCTTCTTCATCTTCATCTTCATTCTGCTCGCTCCAATCTTTTTGCTCCTCGTTGCTAGACGTTCGTTGCAGCCTCTTCTATTACCAGTCAGCTCGTCTCTCATTCTTTATCGTTGTCGGTCCATGTTCATGCTCATCTTCATCTTCACCGTCTACCTTCTATCTATCTCGCACTTCTCTCTCTCTCTCTCTCTCTCTCGGTCGCTCTTTCCCTTCGGTTTCATCTCTCGCAGGCAGGCAGGCAGGCAGGCTTGGCTCGTTTTTTGTGATATGCTTAATTTCAAGGGTTTCGGGACATTCGGGTGTTCAAATGGCAAACTAATCGTGCCAGTAGGAGCCATGATAAAAAAACAGGATGGGGATGCTACCGTCTTGTTCATGATGCTGTTGATGATGCGCATTGCAGATTCTTTCATGTTGTCGTTGTCTCGTCTGATGCGATGGTCTTGGGATGGATTTTTGGGTGTTGCGTTCCTCCGTTGCATATTGTACTTAACCCACCAACCAGCTAATTTTAGAGATGAGGATTTTTTCTCAACAGCTGTAACCTAAATTGAAATACATGCTCATATAACTCTCATCATTTTTTTCTCACTACTGAGACTCGTACTTGTGAGTCTCTCATACAACAACAAAACTTTTATGGGCCATGGGCTCAAAGTGCTGTAAACCAGAGGATAAGTACGAATCCATTACGTTGCATTTCCATATTACACAATCAACATACTAAAACCAACAACGTTTTTTTGTAAAAATAGAAAAAAAACGAAAAAAGAACCGTAGTTTTTTTCCTTTTTTTGATCACTAATGTTGATAAATATATTCGGTGCCGATTTTTGAATTAAGTAGTGCTTTTTTGGAGAAAAAAGTTAATCTTAAAACATCCTCCTAGCTGCTCTAGAGTTCTATAGTGGTTCTCAGTTATTATTTTTTCGGTTGTGTGTGCTTGCGTGCGTTTGTGTGTATTTTTGTAAGGATTTTATTAGTTTTGTAAAAAGGATGTTAAAAAAAGCTGATTGGTGTCTGTCTCTGTGTATATTTTGAAGGATTTATAGTGACGTGGTTAGAATCAACGAACAGAAACAAATGAATAATAATAGTAGTAGTATTCCTCCTCCACGAGAAGCAGACAGAGTCATGGAGATTCTACCCGAATTCACTAAATCACTTCAAGACTATAGTTTTAAAGTTAATGGAAGAGGCAAAATATCCTCTACAATCCAGAGCTCTACCGACCTCAAGGTTAGCATTTTTAAATCATTTTTACTTCATTCTCCATCTCTTATTTTTATTTCATTTTTCCTTATTCAGTGCATCATCAAGTTTCAAAATCCAACATAAACTCTAATTCATTATTTATATTGACATGGAATCAAATCAAACCGTTTTCCTCACAGCCTCAAATACATTCCTGCAAATACAATATACAGTGCTTTAAAAAATACTTCGAGTATCCTCAAGAACTGAATAACTACCTTGAGCCAAAATCTTGTCTAAATTTATTTCTTATTTACAACTGACATCAACCTTACACGAGTGCACGTTTGCTCTAAAGTTTATTTTTGTCGAGTTGTCTGACAATGCTGTAATACTTGGAATCGAGATTTTGGAAATACTACCCACTGAATTTATCGATTTTGTAATCTTGAAATTGTTATGCTTGATATAACTACTATGTATTGTATCTTTCAAAATAACACGACTTACCTTTCCATGTTTCTAATTTTTATTATCAATTATTTAGTTAGGTACTTGTCTCTTGTAAATACATACATACAAATTACGTAATCACCACGAGCATGCCATTTTTACATAATTAATACAATGGAATCAAGTTTGGCATGAAACTCATTTGCTTTTTATAATTTTGCATTAATTATCTCCTACATTTTATCTGCGATTGCATATTGTAGTCTCTCTCTTTCCCTGTCTCTAAAGAATTCATTTTGAATTGGTGTAGTGTAGTAATTAAATGTTACAATGTCGAATATTTTCTTCTCATCGTCTCACTCATGCATGCCATAGACTGAATTAACAGAAATACATACATAGTTGCTCGATAATTGAATTAGCTCAGGAGTGCATTAATTATTTTATTTGTATTCCAATTCCTTGTTTATTTAAAATACATATTTAGTGTTGCTGATGTTCACATGATCAGTTGCATGTTGTATTTGAAATAAAGGGGTTTGTGACCAAGTAAATTTAGATGAGTGGAAATTTAATAGAATTGCATTGGATTGATAGGAATTATTGTGATTGTAATGATAATGAATGATAATAATACAGTCTAATTACGCCTCGTGTTGGACTTGGACGTGAAAGTGGGAAGTACGTTGAATGTCGTGTAGAATTTAATTTTAGCCTCCCTGATTGATTATCAGAGCTATGCATGTAATAATGTAATTAAATTACCTCCTTCTTATTGGCTCATATAATTATCTGGGATTGTGTATTAAATCAGAAGTGGAATTGGAATAAAGCGTATAGATGACGGTGAGAGTATAGAATGTCGGATGAGATAAGAGAAAGATAGTACACTCCACTTATTCTTACGATGCTCATTCTATAATAAGGTCACTTTGTAGTTTCTTGTTACTGTTTGTTCTCCGCTATGAATGAATCTCTGTGGCTGAGGTACCTACCTACATATTATATGATTACACGTAGACTTTTTATCCCCATCCACATCCACATCCTCATCCTCATCCTCATCTCGATCTCATCTCATATCGTGCCTTCGTTTGTCCTTCCGTTTTCTTTGCAGGTTACATGGTTCAGAAATGGGAAGAAACTGGATCCAAGCACAGACGCAAGATTTCTTTATACAATAGAAAATAATGTTCACTCCCTGAGTATTCTTCAAGTTCATTTGGATGATGAAGGGAAGTGGACTTGTGTGGCAGAAAATGTTGTTGGCAAACAAGCCTCTCATGGTTTAGTCAAATTAATGAGTAAGCCCAGCTATTTATTTAGATTCATTGTCTGTTTGTATATTAGCACTTTATGCCAATGTTGCAGCTATTCGTTCGTTAATTAGGACACAATTACTACGACTATAATTAAAAACGTAGTGGAACATTCCCTGCGTGCAGTTTGCTCTTACGTTAGTCTTGACGACTATGTACATGTACATAGATTTATATGTAGAATATTACCGCCATGCTTATGTATGTATGTATGCAGTGGAGTAGTAAAGATTGTTTGTGCATCAGCATCAGCTCAAGGAACAGGAGAGAAGCTTTCAGCAGGGAAATAATTAGAGCAAATTCGTTTTCTTTTTTCATGCAAATGGACTCGGCAACATGTGTAGAGATAGTGAGGAGAAAATACTGTGAAATCCTAGTCAAGAAATAAGAAATAGGCCAAATTTTTGTGATGAGACACGTAAAAGTCCTCAGTCATTCTTTCACGGAAATTCACTCAGCCAGGCAGCCAGGGAGTCAGTCACTCATTGAGGATGCAGTATGTGTGTCTTATGTGTATTGTGGAGGTATAAACTATAAACACAAAAATGACGATAACCAGAGCCCGGAACTGAAACTCAGTTATCCGCAGTTGTTTATCCATTTATCTTATTTCTGTTGATGTAAAAGGGAAAAGGAAAATGCCAAGGGTTGTGGCATTAAAGCGTTATTCCGAGTCGTCCATATCTTCCATTTGCATTCCCATCGTTTGCTCTTGGTCCGTTCACAGTTGATTGCCCATCTGTGAATTTCATAATATTCAGCCAAAGTAGATGTGGTTGGCGTGGGATTTTGATAAGTAATTATCTGTGTATACCTACGCACCATGCATCACCGTACATGTAGATGTCCTGTGTATAGATTTAGTGCTAGCACCGCTCGTGCTTTATTTTTTGACATTTCATCTAATTTATGTAAAGCACGTTGTAGGTTATGGTTGTGGATGTGGTTGTGGCGCAGACAGAGCTCGGTCTTGTCACTTCACGTACATATGTTTTGTTTACGCAGTTCCACGAGCTTACAAACCACCCGAGTTTGTAGAGCCGCTACGTGCCATTTTGACTGAAGCTGGAACGGTCTCCCTCGAGTGCAAGGTAGACGGAGAGCAAATCGCAAATCTATTCCTGAATACTCACCATAACTTCTCTAGACATAATAAACGCTCGTTCCCAATTCCAACGACGTGTAGAATGGCACGTATATTTTGGCCAATGTTGATTGCAGGTAACCGGAGTTCCCACTCCCTTGCTCCAATGGTTCAAAGATGGAGAGCAGATCAAGCCCGGCGACGTGTTCGCACTCAAGCAAGCGGACCCGACGTCCCTGGGTTCCTACACGTGTCAAGCGACCAACTGCATGGGGACAGCTGTGAGCTGCTCTCATGTCCATGTCACATCCTCAAGACCCATTATAACCGATGGCCTAGTTGACCACAAGGCCCGGATCGGTGAGCCCCATGTACTCACCGTGGGTGTTCGTAATCCCATGGGAAAAGTGGTGTGGTACAACAAAGGAGTGGAAGTCAAGGAAGACAGTCGGGTGACGGTGAACCGGAATGACTTTAGTGTCGAACTAGTTTTGAATCCTCTCATGCTCAGTGACGATGGCGAGTGGAAGTGTAGTGTGAATGGAGTGGAGACTTGTTGCTTTGTCAGTGTCGTGGCTCCCAAAAACTATCGCAAGCCTCGGTTCCTACAAGACCTCAAAGCCGTCCTTACCGAGGAAGGACTCGTAACCTTCGAGTGTAAAGTGGTCGGATATCCCACCCCGGAATTGAAGTGGTTCAAAGATGGGGTTGAGCTCAAGCCTGGAGATGTCTATCAACTCTGTGGTTCCAATAGTTTAGGACTCTACACTTGCATTGCGAGTAATTGTATGGGCGTGAGTGAATCCACGGCCGAGCTTACCTTCGACGACATCCAGTTCCAATTGACAGATGAGGAACGAGGGAAATTGCTCGAGCATTTGTCCAGCATCAACCGTCCACCGCAGTTCGTCAAAGGTCTCAAGAGTTACAGCACCATCGTCGGCTCCAGATTAGAACTCACTGTCGAACTCAATTGCAAAGCTACGCTCGAGTGGTATTTCGAAAACCAACTGATCCAACCAGGTGGAGAGTTTTCCATGGATGGGAATTCCCTCTCCACGGACAGTTTAACTGTGGGCAAAGAAGGAGAGTACAAGTGTGTGGCCAAAAATGAATATGGAACGAGTTTCAGTTGCTGTCGCATTTCTCTCTCCATTCCTAGTAACTACAAGAAGCCCAGATTCCTTGAGGGTCTTCGGGCCGTTCTTCATGAAGGGATTGTCAACTTGGAATGCAAAGTTATCGGGGTACCGCAGCCAACTCTCAAATGGTTCAAAGATGGCATCGAACTCAAGGCAGGAGATATACATAAGATCGTCACTTCTGGGGGAAATTGCTGTCTGGGGACGTACACTTGTCAAGCTAGGAATTGTATGGGGACTTGTGAGTCTTCTGCTAGTCTTCTTGGATTTGAAGGTTCGTATTACATTACATTACATCACATTCTCAAACCCAATTCTATTTTCGTTATCATCTAATTACTTGGAGTTAATTGCATGCCACTTTTATTATTTTGTAATTAATTCTACCTCACCAGAAAATAAGAAGCAAGAAGACGTGCTGGATAAATTGGCTCGAGATCCTAGCTTGTCGACGATTCTAGAAGAGCGAACTTCCCAAATGGTCAGTGTGTATGAAACTGCCGAAGGACTAGATGAAATCTCCGTGTCAATTGATGGCAAGGAGGTCTCCGTTTCTCTTTACGAAACACCAGATTTGACTGAGCAAGATGCCAAGAATATCATTGAAATGTTTGCTGAAGAATATTCTGAATTTATTTCTGGTTCGTTTCCTTTTACCGCTCATGTCATTCCATTTTTGTTTCGTGTGTTTTTATCATAGCGTTTGATAATCATAATCACTTGAAAAATAATGCTAACATTCCCTTTCGGAAATCTTGATGAAATCATCATAGTTAACAATGGCGTTGTATGCGTACCAAATTAATATTTACTTACTCGAGTACTTAATAGAAATAAACACACATTATTTAAAACTAATATATACATGTGTAATTATAGTCATTAATTAGGTTAATATTACAAGTGTGACGATTGCTAAAGTTTGGTTGTGTATGCGGATTATTTTTGTATTAATAACAAAAGTGTTTTTGACTTGTTGTGATGTGAAATAATCAAATAAAATAAAACCGTTTTCGGGAAGGTTTATGAAGCACGGTGATAAAAATAAATGTCAATGAAGTAAAACAAATTTTATTGTGGAGATATTGACAGCGTGTGAACTTTATTTTTTAATAATTTTGCACCAATTGATATGTATGTGAACATTATGTTTATTTGTCTGTTCCCGGGTAAAAATTGATTTGTAAAGAGAATAATTTGAGCTGACTTTGCATGTATAACAGAGCACAACGTCCTTACCCTTCCCTCGCTTCGGTTCGTGAAAGAAACGACAAACTCTGGACGAATCGTCATGGAGGCTGTTGTAATTGACGTGGAAGGCTTTGAAACCGCACCAAGTCGACAAGACCATGACAGTGGTTCGGAAAAGACAGAGGCGGACTTTGAAGACATGTCTGATTTATCCGAATCACGCCACAGTTTCCTCGAAGATTACGAAGCTGTAGCAGTGGGCGCGGCAGTTGAACTTGTTCTTGAAAAGGAAAGGACGATGACAAGCTTAGAGTCGCCTACTTCCATCAACATGGACGTGGTCCTCTCAGATGGTCTCAAGATCCTTGAACTTCCAGACAATGACTCTGACAAAGAATTCCGAATCGTTGAAGTGGACAATAATAGTTCATCCCCAGAAGTCAGTTTCTACTCCGAGGGTCTTGATACTCCTGTATTCGGATCGNGCGGCAGTTGAACTTGTTCTTGAAAAGGAAAGGACGATGACAAGCTTAGAGTCGCCTACTTCCATCAACATGGACGTGGTCCTCTCAGATGGTCTCAAGATCCTTGAACTTCCAGACAATGACTCTGACAAAGAATTCCGAATCGTTGAAGTGGACAATAATAGTTCATCCCCAGAAGTCAGTTTCTACTCCGAGGGTCTTGATACTCCTGTATTCGGATCGCTGGAAGAGTTACCCCAGAAGGTCCTACCGAACGACGATGAGACTGAGGAGGATTGGGAAATGGTGGAGAATCAAGGAGGACTTGGAAAGGGATTCAACGACAAAATTGATCAGTTCGGCGGCAAAATTAACGAATTTCTTAATGAACTAAATAAATTAACTGGAACCGAGCAGGACCCCATAAACATATTTGACCAGGAGGAATTGGAACCAATTCCATTACTCATTGAGGAACAGAGTATGAAAGATTCGTCCCAGGTAGCTCAAGAATCCGAGGGCTCAACTGAAACTCAGGATAAGACTGTCAAATCAAAGTCGAAGAGCGAGAGGAAAGATTCCATGACACAAACCATCAATAAGAAGAAGAATCAAGCCAACGTTGAGAATAATAAGTCGAACGAGAATAATGCGAAAGCGAACCTGCAACAAGTGTCCAACGAGAAGGACACGATTCAAGACCAAATTAATCTTCAAGATTCTGATGGTTTTGAAATCATACAGCATTCCGATGTGAACATTGAAACGATTCGTAGGGAAACTGTCAATGAAGAATCCGGTGTTGCCAGTGAATCCTCTCAAGACCTTACACAGCAAAGCACACAGACTCCAAGCAAGAAAGCCGGATCCGCACGTAGCGATGAATTGGCTGAGCAGACGACGGCTATGAATGAGAGAAACCCAGAAATAGCTGACAATGAAATTGTTGGCACGCGTCCAAGTCGCGAGAACGAGACCAATAGAAATGACAGACAGAACGAAAATAACGAGGCACAAAAAATGAAAACACAAAAGACCCCCGAGTTGAGAGATGAGAAGCTTCCAACTCAAGATTCATCCAAGAATGGAAACAATTCCGAATTCCAACCGCAGCAACTCCAACACAATAACAAACTAGGCTCTTTGTCTAATGAGGAAGCGGCTGCATTGAAGACTAAGCAAGAGACTGAGAAGGTAGAACAACTAATTCAAGGCCAATCCTCATCAGAACAAACTACCACCAAAACTACCACTTTAGACATTAAAACTGCAAACGATCAACTTCTGGCAGAAGGTAAGGTCAACACAGAATTGAAAGATATCGATATGTCCAAAGTTGCAGAGGCAGCTCAAACCCTACGAGAAACAGTCATCAATGGTGACGGCAGTCACCATGCTGCTCTCCAATCTCAAACCTTGGTATCAGTCGCTGCTGAAGATCAGAAAGCTAAAGGCTTAGTTACTACTGATGCCGCATCTGCCCAAAAAGCCACATCCACTCCTGGACTACCGGCGAAGGAGACTGGAGTTCCTGCTGAAAGTGAAAAATCTCAAGCTGCTTTAACATCGACAACACAAGCAGCTAAAAATGCAGACATTTCTCCCGAATTACAAAAAGGATCAGCTACTGCAGGTCAAGTAGGAAATGAAGTTTTGAAATCCGTTGAAACGAAAGCTGATCAAAATGCTGTTCAACAAGCTCAAGTTTCAAAGACCTCCGTGCAAGCTGAACAGACAGCGCAGGCTGTTGTGGCTAAAAATGTCGAAAACCTGGAAGGTACAGCCGCCTTGGTGACTTCTGACCTTAAAGCTCAAAAGGTCAATGAATCCACAGTGGAAAGCTTAGGCAGCGCTGCTGAAGCAGACACGCCAAAATCCCAACTACAGAAGAAGGTAGAAACACCAAAGCCTGTGGATGCAATTTCTACCGAAGCCAAGTCCCTTACAAGTACTGATAACCAGACTTCTGCTGAGGCCTTGAAATCTCAAGCACAGGCTGGTGTTTCCACAGCACAAGTTTCCTCATCTCCGGAAGAACAAATAGTAGTAGCCATTCAATCCAAGACAGGAGTTCAAGCAATCCCCTCGAAGGTGGATCAAAAACTAGCAGTATACACTGAAAATGAAATTCCGAAGATAATGAAAAGTGGAAAATTGAACACCCTCAATAGTGAGGAAATTCTACACTTACTGAAAACGGAAAATATCAGCCAAACTGCTAAGGTAGCGCTTCAGTCTGCATTACAAACAGCGCAAGTTTCCACAACTCAGGCGGAAGAACAAGTTGTAGCAGCCATTCAATCTAAGACAGGAGTTCAAGCCATCCCTTCCAAGGTAGATCAGAAATTAGCTGTATACACTGAAAACGAAATCCGGAAGATATTGAACACCGGAAAATTAAGCACCCTAAACAGTGAGGAAATTGTTCACTTGTTGCATACTCAAAATATCAGTCCAACTGTCAAGACAGCACTTGAGTCTGCACTGAAAACAGCACAAGTTTCCACAATCCAGGCTGACGAACAAGTTGTAGCGGCCATTCAATCTAAGACAGGAGTTCAAGCGATCCCCTCCAAGGTAGATCAAAAGATAGCAGTATACACTGAAAATGAAATTCCGAAAATATTGAACAGTGGAAAATTAAGTACATTGAACAGTGAAGAAATTGTGCACTTACTGAACACGGAAAATATCAGTCAAGCTGCCAAGGTAGCGCTTCAATCTGCACTAAAAACAGCCCAAGTTTCTACAACTCAGGCGGAAGAACAAGTTGTAGCAGCAATTCAATCCAAGACAGGAGTTCAAGCCATCCCCTCAAAGGTAGATCAGAAATTAGCTGTATACACTGAAAACGAAATCCGGAAAATACTGAACAGCGGAAAATTAAGCACTCTAAACAGTGAGGAAATTGTACATTTACTGAAAACGGAAAATATCAGCCAAACTGCCAAGGTAGCGCTTCAGTCTGCATTAAAAACGGCACAAGTTTCCACGACTCAAGCTGACGAACAAGTTGTAGCAGCCATTCAATCTAAGACAGGAGTTCAAGCCATTCCCTCCAAGGCAGATCAAAAAGTAGCAATATACACCGAAAACGAAATTCGGAAGATACTGAACAGCGGAAAATTGAACACCCTCAACAGTGAAGAAATCGTACACCTACTGAACACGGAAAATATCAGCCAAACTGCCAAGGTAGCGCTTCAGTCTGCATTACAAACAGCGCAAGTTTCCATAACTCATGCGGAAGAACAAGTTGTAGCAGCAATTCAATCCAAGACAGGAGTTCAAGCAACCCCCTCCAAAATAGATCAAAAAATAGCAGTATACACTGCAAACGAAGTTCAGAAGATACTGAACAGTGGAAAATTAAGCACACTCAACAGTGAAGAAATTGTACACTTACTAAACACGGAAAATATCAGTCAAACTGCCAAGGCAGCTCTTCAGTCTGCTCTTAAAACAGTAGAAGTTCCTACTTCTCAAGGCGCCGTCATCTCATCCACCGTCCAGAGTTCAGTAGCACCTGGAACAAACGAAGGAAATGAGCGTGAAACTGCAATCACCTCTGTTACACAAGAATCAGCAACAACTCTCAATGTAGATATCTCTCAAGTTCTCCCTGAGCAAAAATCACCGGATGGTCAAACGATAAAAACGACCACTACTGAAACCAAGCAAGAAATTACAGCAGTTTCAGGTGACAAACAAACACAAAACGATGTCGCTCAAGCAGGAAATGTAACTGACGGAGGGAAGCCTCAATCTGAAAAAATATCTACATCACAAGAATCACCGGACCAAATGGCGAATAAGCTGAATGACAACATCAATCAAAATGTAAGCGATGCCAGAAAACCACAACAAGCAGCTGAAATTGGTACCAAAGAACAGTCGCAAGCGGGCAAATTATCAGCAACGGAGAACCAAGTGCTCATTACAGATTCGAATGAGCAAAAAAAGCAAACTGCACTAACATCAGAAGGTCCTCAGTCCCAACAAATTACGGAAGCCAAAGCTGAAAATAATCTATCCAGCGCGGTCGTAGAAGATGGAACAAAATCTCAAAATGCTGCCCTTTCAAGTGGCATAACTCCAGCAGTATCAGACAATGCACAAACTAATGCTACCACTGAAACGCAGAAGACAGGAAAGATCTCTACGTTGGACGAAATATATGACCAACTTGTAGTAGCCATTCAATCGAAGACAGGAGTGCAAGCAATCCCATCCACGGTTGATCAGAAATTAGCAGTATACACTGAAAACGAAATTCGGAAGATACTGAACAGTGGAAAATTGAACACCCTCAATAGTGAGGAAATTGTTCACTTACTGAACACTGAAAATATCAGCCAAACTGCAAAGACAGCGCTTCAGTCTGCATTAAAAACGGCACAAGTTTCTACAACTCAGGCGGAAGAACAAGTTATAGCAGCCATTCAATCTAAGACAGGAGTTCAAGCCATCCCCTCCAAGCTAGATCCGAAATTAGCAGTATACACTCAAAACGAAATTCCGAAAATATTGAACAGCGGAAAATTGAGCACCCTCAACAGTGAAGAAATTGTACACTTACTGAACACGGAAAATATCAGCCAAACTGCTAAGGTAGCTCTTCAGGCCGCATTGAAAACAGCACAAGTTTCCACACCTGAGACACAAGAACTGGTACAAGCTATTCAGTCTAAGACAGGAGTTCAAGCAATCCCCTCGAAGGTAGATCAAAATTTAGCAGTATACACTGAAAACGAAATCCGGAAAATATTGAACAGCGGAAAAGTAGGTACACTCAACAGTGAGGAAATTGAACATTTACTGAACACAGAAAATATCAGCCAAACTGCAAAGGTAACTCTTCAGGCCGCACTGACAACAGCGCAGGTTTTCACACCTGAGACGCAAGAACTGGTAGAAGCTATTCAGTCTAAGACAGGAGTTCAAGCAATCCCCTCGAAGGT
>JAAXYX010002833.1:0-16140 GCA_036851915.1 Ptenothrix huangshanensis | reverse complement strand
TGGCCCGTTGGTAATGCTGCTGTAGGTATTGGTATTATTGAAGTTGGGGTTGGGTTTTTATATTCTATTCTTGTACAGACATTAGATAACGTTGCATGAGAGAACTTAGGCAAATCAGTAAATTGTGGTTTATTATCTCTTTTATTCTTATGAATCATTGCAATGGTGTTATTTAGTTCTATAAATTTATACAAGCATAACATATAAATTATGAATACATATTACCTATATATTACGCACTCCACACTACTATTTTCAAATACGTTTGTTTATAATAATTCTTCAGGCTTTATACTTAATTCTTTCTTGGTTAAAGTTTAAGACTAAATTTGCAAGTACCTATATAATTATGTAGTAGTAGTGCCTAGTATAAACTAGGTATGTATATAATAAAATGGCGCTTTACATTGCTGCATACTTCTTGCTGCTTAGTTATTTAGATGTATTTACAACGCGTAGTATAGAGGAATGATTTGATAATATGAAGTTGTGTAACACTAATACAGTGCCATTAACCACAGATAATGTGTTTTGGTTGGTATTTGTATTTTTCAAGTGATGACTTCTTTGAAATTCACTTTGAGATAAGGCCTTTTATTCTAGCGGCTCTGACTTGGCTTTGAGGCTTCTTTCGTTTGGCATGGCTCGGCTTTAGCTTGTAAGAACTTGTGGCATTGTGGTCAATCCATTCATTTAAACCTTTTATCTGGATAGTCAACAGTTGTATAGCTCGTTCGTTTAAGTAATTATACTATGAGTATCTGTATACATAATTATTTAGGTATATATACTGTTACAGCTGCAAGACATGCTATCTGCTATATAATGTCATATTAAAACTCGTTATTTACAGATTCTGAAGAACGAGAAAATTCTTTGTATATTTAGAAAAAAGAAAACATCTTGTTTACATTTCAAAAACAAGCAAGTACATTTTTCCGAAGTAGATAAGAAACGATATTTTTAAATTTCCTACCCAGCCTGTGTAGGTTTTTGGAAAATGTAAAAAGTAAACAACGTTGATTACCTATTTTAATTTCCGTAATTACTTTATAATGAAGATTTTGAAGAAGAGAACATAATTTATGAAGAATGAGGATATTTTCCGTTTTAAATTATTTTAGAAATGTAGATAGCATATCTTGCGCCTTTATATGACTACAGTGTGGTCTATGCTTTCTACTAGTTAAGTTCTTCCTATGCGATCATACCAACAAGAAATACTACTATGCAAGACACTGTCTTAAAGTACTTATTTTATTTAACTAAACACCTTCGTTTGCAAATACCTCTCATTGTAGTGGCTCGAATCGTTGACGTGTCGTCGACATTGTCGTTGTCGTCGTCGTCCATCATGATTGCTCAGATTATTTAAAGCATTAGCTTTATTTGTTGCATTCAGAGTAAGTAATACATAATTCTTTTGGCTTATTTTTGCGGCCACATTTTTGAGCTGTAATTTAAATGCATAAACTATGTGTACCTACGCCTATCTACATAATAGCAGCGGTATTGTATATCCTTTTGAATTCCATCGAGATGCCAAGCCATACCATTACCATTGAAATGGTATGGTCATGGTTTTGGGTTTTTTGGCTGGTTTGGTCTGGCTTCTTTTTGGTCACGTTCAATTTCATTTCATTTCGTTTGGGTGGAAGTATGAGTTGCATCCGCAGCATCGGCTTCAGCGTTAGCGATTCGGCTTCGGCATTCGGCAAGAGTATACAGTGTCGCGTCTCGTATCGTCTCATCGCATTGTCAGCATCAGGCGTGTGTGTTACATGTGTCACCTAAGTGATTCATTGAAATTTATTGCGATAAAGTTGGAGTTGACAGAATAAAATTGTAAAATGTAAAAATGTTGGAATTGGAAATACTTGAGCTTTTTTTCATTGTAAATGTAATTATTATTGTTGTTCGTTGTTGTCATCTTCATCTTCCCATCTTTAAATCGTACATCTTCAAATATGGGACATGGAAAGACTGCTATGATACAGCGTTTACATATAGTAAAGCCAAGCCAGCGTAATATGGACGTATACATGGAGAACAGAAGTTAATAATTTAGCAATTTTCCTGCCTGTGCATTTTTCCCTTCGTAATTTGTTATCCATTGTATTGTAATTTGTTGACAATGTAATGCAATTCCTTTACCATGCCATGCCGTGCCACCGTACCGTGGCGTGGCGTGTAATAATCCGTTATAATTACAATAAAATATGAGAATTGGGAAGTTGCAGTTTTGTAATTGAAGTTGAAATCAAGAAATGGCAAAAAATTGAATTAAATGGATAAGGGAAGAAACACCAATAAATTATTATCATTTGACTTACACTTACCCAATTTACACGCAAAAAATAAAATAACAAGAAAGAGATGAGGTGAAACAAAGCGTTTTCAAACTTCAGCATTTCGCTGTAGACTAGACCAGACCATAAGAAATAAAAGCAAGTCAAACCAAAGTCAAAGAACCAAATTCAAAGCAGAAAAAACGATGACATAAAGTTTGATTTGATTTTCATCATTGTCACGCTATGCTACAGCAGTTCCAATTCTGGTTAACCACGTACATAATTAAACAACATCTTCAGGTACCTATCTTAACTTTTCCACGTAGAACTGTGGATTTTTTTGAACTGAGTCAATACAAATAATTAGAGCTGAGTTCCTCGCTATAATATTGTACATAATAATAACTCAAAACTTTTCTGCAGAAGTCCCACTGAGTCAGGCCAAATCTAAATTCCAATTCCAGCAAACTACCTACACCTGTGCCGTACCAAATCACGTCCAAATGTTCGTATTTAGATGTGATTTATATCAGTTTTGGAACATAATGTAGGCACCTGCTCAATCGTGTTGACTCTTATATGTTAATATTACCACACCACTCATTACAGGCTAAGAAAAGCCAAGGGGAAATGACGTCGAATCGAATGCGAAATGTGTGCTTATGATAATTATATCTCAATTAAATTGGCACAGAAGGATCTGTTTAGAATTCGAACATTCCAAATAAAATTGAACAACATTGAAGGAAGAACGAAGACCAGAATGATAGCGATAATGATCAATATATATTAATGCCTAGCTTACGTACTTACCTAAGAATGAACAAGAATACGATTAAGATTACGACTTTGACGCAACGGGAAAGAGAGAGAAAGAAAGATAGCTAACGAAAGAAAAGGGAAGAATATTAAGGATGATAGTTTTGATAAGGTAGGATAGGATAGGAAATGGAAATTATTATATATTGTAAATTATCGTAATCGTAAATTGTAATTTGTACTTTGTAGCTTACAGAAAGAGAATTGGAGAAGAGACGGTGGACGGTGAGGAGGAAAAGTGTATGATTAAATTTGTAAGGTTAATGGAAGATGCATGACTTGACAACGACGACGACGATAATACTCCAGCTAATGCTAGTTAAACTATACAGTACAAAGTACAACCTGATAACATACTTAACAACCTATAGCATGACTTTACAGCTATGCAATGCCATGTCATACCATGCAAATATACGTGCACATACATGGACACACAAAATATTAACAAATATTTTGCATACACTAAAACACACTATTACCTAACTGCATACATACATAGCTACTACACTACATATATACTTACACTCTTAATGGTTTAGTTTTAATCATATTTTAATACTAATCATATGATCGTCATTAGTATTATTGTTTTAATAGTTTCTAACACATTCGGTTCATCGGCTGTGACTCCACTTAAAACTTCATTCTATACTTCAAATTACTTGCTTATTCTCAAGTGATATTACTTTCCTTCCTACCAACTGTCTTACTACTTACATTATTGCTAGTACCAACAACTCAAGAGAACCCTATTTACAAGGAAATATAGTACCTACAATCACATACAATACAACATTACTTACATAGGTACAAAGAAAATACATAGTGAAACGCAATACAGTTATACCTACCTACAATGTTTTCATTCTTCGTATAGGTATATTCTACAGACTAATTGTGATAATCTCAGCTCATTGAATAATTTTATGATTATTTTATGATTTTATTGGGCCGTAAGGCTTGTTACCTGTTACTCATTGCAGCGCTATTAGTTGCTTGTTGTTCTTCTTCACTTCTTCTTTATCTTTTCTTGCTTGTAGGCAAACCGTACGGAAGTTTGGTTATCTGCTTGTTATTGATGGCTGAAATTGAAAATAAAAATTGAGACGAGCAGGAAATTCAAATTCAATGACTGATGATAATGATTTACTATTTTCTAATTGCCAATGCATTCCATTGTAGTGTATAATGGAACGTATTTTAGCGGGTTTAAGTGTAGTTAAAATCTCTTAACTTGTGATGTAGTAGCTATAATAATATAATGGGAAGATTTGCTTTGGTAATTCTTCGAGTTTATGTCGTGGGTACTCGTGATCTGTGTTTACCGGTATTGGTCATCGACATAGTTACTAATATTGCTGATTGGAATTCCACAGAATTACGTATGTAGATTGATCTTCGATATGCATCAACTGTGAAAAAGAAGTTAACCAGTTTAGTCCATCCATTATCAAAATGATTACTGTGTATGATGCTCAAGTTATATAATAGTCTTGAAAGCAACAAGCTTCCATTTCAATCAAGAATTGCACTGCACCTACCTACCTTTGCTCTGCTCTCATCTCGTCCGCAAAGTACCTTCAAACTTGTTGCGTATCCTCATCCACGATTAAAGTATTGACTACACAATCAATTATTAAGTACATACGACGCATGATTACGTTGAAAAGAAACCCATGGAAAATTTCAAATTGAAAACGAACATGAAGTGAACTTCCTCATCTCTAATCTCATCTCTAATCTCATCTTAATCATCTCATATCATATCGTACGAAATCGTCAGTCTTCAGTCGTCAATACTAATGAGAAACAGATAGTTGGATCAGCTTAAAAAGTCCAAGTCGAAGCTAAATAGATACACCTTCACCTATCTATACATACACTGAGAAATCGTTTAGATGCTGATTATCTGCATTAATTCTAATAACTAATAATTCCTTGTCAAGATCTTCAGACAATGTCATCGTGGTGTGGAAGATACAAAGTAGGAGCATATAGCCTACACCAGCTTCGTCATATATAAACTGTAAAATACGTGCTATAAAATAGTAAGCTATAATTATGTAGGTAGGTACGTAATAGATAATTATAGGTATGTGTTTTTGCTAATTGTATATCTTCCCAGTAATCCTCTTGTATTTTGGTACTTTATTCAATATTCGAATTTTGAACATCAAATCAAAGAACTTTTGGTAGGACAGGAGTACATGATGAGAGGAGCACGATCTGAAATGCAATATTGAAAGAACATTGGGAACAAAATTAATAATCATATGCTATATAAGTATGTAGGTACCTACCGACAGATATGCACCTACCTTACCTTGCGTTGTGTCTTGAAAAATGTAAAATATAACGAGAACCGATACTGATGGATTTCGTTGACTTTCATTATCTTAATTTTACTTTTTTTGCTGCTCAATTTTTATATTTTTAGACGTTTTAACTGTTCTCGTTAGTTAGAGAATTCAACTAGTCTTTGTCGTGGTTAGTTCGTTATTAGTGGTGGCAGTGGTAGTAATTCTATATAAGGTCACCAAGTAATACATCCTGCTGTCTGTAGTATTTGATTTAGTTGAGATTTATATCTTGCTCTTATTGTTGTAGCATTTTAGTTTGTTGGACAATTTTTGCCATTCTCTTTTTTCCGGTCCATCCATGCCAAACATAATAAGTACACTGTAAAAGCTAGCGACCTTACAATAATTATGAATGCATTCAAAAGTGTTTCACGATATAAATATATATGAGAAGTGTTCGTTATGGACTTTCTGATGCATTAGCGCTTCTTCGGGACGAATGAAGCAGCACAATAGAACTATAGATGCGTTCTAGAAGCAATTATAACGAATGTAAGATTCGTAGTTTTTACAGTGTACGAACGACTCGAGTGCGAGTCCCATCACATTTTCAATGGCATTGTAGATTTAATGATTTTGATGTAGTGGTGACACGTGGAGGTTGGATTGGCTGGAGGTCCGTGTTCAGCTAAATTGTAAAAAATGGGAGTACCTGTACCTGCAACTATGACTCAATAATTCAGTGGACTCACGTTCGCATCCAAATCTCCTGGTCCATGTCTAAAAGACCAATCCAAATAGACAGTTTGACTGTATGTGGTATCACACCAGTACAAGACATCATAAACATGTTCCAAAATTCCAACAGTCAAGTTCAAGTTGCATGAGCCTAATCATCAAGGGTAATGTACAAAGGTTTTGTCATAGATATAAGATATAAACTAGTTAAATTATAATGAAAATGGTAAACTATAAATACTGATGATGATGTCTAATGTTCCTTTACTAAATTCAGGTCTTTGTTATTATTATGTTATTATGTACACTATAATCCATATAAATATGTAGGTATATACCCTCCTGCATTTTTGAACTACATTGCATCTCTGACTTGGATTTTGCTCATCATCTGATGATGTCTGGCTGATGGCTAATGGTTGATCTCATGTAATATTTTTACATTTAACAATTTGCAATTACAATACTCACCATTCACGATACAAGAAATGCTTTCGTTTTGATTGTTATTGTTCTTTTTTTGTGATAAATAAAAAGAAGTGCACGTTTGGTTTTTAACCATTTCAATGCTTATTTAGATACATACATGCGTAACACCTACTAATGTGTAGGTATGTAACAAAAACCACATAACTATGTATAGACTGCAGATGGAAAGGCCTACTTTAATTTTCAACTACTTGTCTAATCTTCTTGGTTATTGTTGTACAACAAGTACAAATTTGAATTTAGTTTCGGACAAAGAAGAATGAGAACAATCGCCTTTGGAATGTTGTTACTGTTGCCATTTTGCCATGCTATAGCTATGACTATTGCTATTGCAAATTACAACGTAAGTCATTTCGTACTTACTTGTGTTTGTTGTGAGGTTCAAAGTGGCAAAATAGATAAACAATAATGGCTCGTTCTCTTTGAGTTTTGATTACGAATTACGATTACGTGAATACTGTACACTCAAAACACTGTTGGCTTCTAATAGTTAAGAATACAAAACTCAAGATGTAACATTTTCTGTACAGTACAGTATTAATATTTATACGTATTCTTCTAGTTGATTCTGCATGCACATTCCGGTCAGATACTGAAAACAGTAATATGCCGAATATTTTATTAGAATTTGTACATATTAAGATACTTTCGCAACCCAACTGCCTTCGTTATCACTTTTGCAAAAATGCGGAAGCTTTGATTTGAGGGCTATGAGAAGATGAGGACCAGTGATAGAAGTACTTTTGATATTATGTAATCGCAATATCGCATCCCATGCTATATCCGATGTAATTTTTCAGTGTACGTTACATCCTTAGTCGGTTGTGGTGTGGAAGATTTTGTCTCTAATATAATTTCATCTTTTGCCTGCTCCTGCTCTTGTGGTCTTGTTTATAATAATTCTTCACTTCTTTGCGTCTCAAGTCTCACTCAACTCAATCTGGAAGATCTCATGGACATGTTCAAGGCTTCAAGGATACACTGTGGCTCGTTTTCGTTTTCGTCTTCGTTTTCGTTTACAACCAGAACCACTATCTTTACTGCTGCTGGTTTCTTCCTTTGCTTGCTTGCTCTTAATGTTCATCTTGAGCTCATCAGTCATCCACAGATCACTTTTTTCTCATATCGTGTTTGTTGGTCTTGGTCTTGCCAGTGCTTTGTCTTGTCTTGGCTTGTCTTGAATTTCTTCAGTCTTGACTTCTTCTGTTTCTCTTCTGCTTGCAAATAATGCGATCGAGAACAACAACAATGCATACGCTGAATGAACCAGTACCATCACTATCGCCAACACCATCACCACCACCAATATCATCACCGCATATTTGCAATTTACTCCTTACTGTATGACGAATGTGCAAAATTCCGCTATAATACTTTGTTGTTCTTAGACGGTACAAGAACAACAAGGTATAACATAACTTGTTCGTATTAGTACTCATCTTCTAGTTCCTTCTTCATTGTCTAGTTAATTAGATCCAAGTTTGTTTTTTCTTTATAGGTAATTACATAAAGAGGGATGTGTTCTAACAGTACGTAGTTGGAGGCAAAGCTAGAATATCCTTTACACTACATCTTTCCTTACCATATCATAGCTTGCCTGGACGGTTGAAGATGATGCTCATGTTCATGCTGATCACCTAATCGTTGATAGTTGCCTGTTAAGATAAAGCTGAAAATGAACTAGTTTTTATTGCTACAGAGGGTACAGTCATGAATTTTGAATTTGAATTATGCATGTACACAATAAAAGAACATACCTTTGTTTATGTTTACCTAGTGAATGAAAGCAATAACCAAATCCAAAACCAACAAAAGCAAAAGCAAACATGTTTATAAAGATGAGAGAAGATGCAACACATTGCGGATGGGAAATACCAAATACAGAGCAGGTACAAAATCCTTGTGGAAATTTAACTTGCTTCTATATGCCATGCATAATTCCGTCTAATAATATATAGATTATATATTATATCCTTACTTTTCGTTGGCAACTTGGCAAGCTGATTTTTCATGCGTGTCATAATAATTGTCGTCTGTAAGGTAACCGCATAATAAATATGAGCGGAAAAAAAGCACTTAAACTATGCTATAAAGTATTTAATGAAAGAATTTTATCTTTTCCCAACATACCTTGATTCCATACTCCGTAGCCCAAATCAGAAAACCAGAAACATAGGATTCCGTGTATACATAAAGGAATCTTAGTGGAGGGTACGAAAACAGGTTTCTGGAATTTTTCAAAATTCTAAAAAAATGTGTTATTATTATATGTGTACAAAACGTGTAAAATATGCTAAATACATGATTTTGAAAAAGTTTCAAAGCTGATATATTTCGTTAAATTGTATGACAAGGTAAAAAAAGTGTTAATCTAATTAAATCCTACGAAGTGAACGTGTCGATAAACAGGATAACTGAGCAGGAGGACTTGCATTGAGTCTTATGTTGTGATTGTAGGAGGAAATAATAACTGTAATGTTTTGGGAGAATGTATGTATGTAGGCATTCAGGCGATGCCTCTGTTCCTGAAAATCTCCTATTGATTTTGAAATGGAGTGGAAATACATGTAGTTATTTGTAGCCGAATACAAATTAGCATTGAAAAAAGCCATTTTCCTTGTAGTTTTATAAAGATTTAGATTTTATTGTTGAATTCTTGTATCACTTCATTTACACTGTATCAAAAAAATTTCATCAAGAATTCAATTCATTAAGTAGGTGGCAATGGTAGTAGTATAATGCTATGATTAATAATAATCGTATTACACAATGTACCTAGGTATGTATGCATTACGTATGCAATACCGAATTTCATTCACATTTGTATCAGGACAGGACCTATCCGATCTACCTGCATAAATATTATGAGTCCAGTCAAGTTATCCTTAAGTACCAATTAATTACTTACGCGTACGATTATGGTGACGATGACAATGACGTTGTTATATATTAAAATTATATCTATACAATATTATGTGTGCTTTATCTAAATATCTGTCTGATATTTTTTGACGTTTTACGTCATACTTTTTTAAATATTTTCTCTTTTTCTTTGACTTTGTAGTAGATTTATATTTATATAGATTTCCATTTATATACTCATCTGTATTTAATACGGACTAACTATGTATGTATACGTACATATAATTACTGATAATGATAACAATTTGATTAATTAAACCTAGTTATATTTTAATTTCAAAATAGGGTGAGACTAATCGCTGTAAATAACACTATGTTTATACATACAATTAACAATAGTATTACAAAGGAGACTAGAAAAACAAACATGAGCATAATAATTATAGCGACTGCTTTATGACCATTTATCTTTTGCACACAAGTTGTAATAACTCCACCAGAGTAAATTCACATGTAACAAAACAAAGGCCCAACGTATAAAAATGTGGGAATGAAATTCTGAAATTGAATATAGAAATGAACTTGAAAACTAAAGCTAAACCTTACAATACGAATTATTAAATGCAATGAGCCCATGGATAGGTAATTGCCTACGTACCTATGTAGTTGGCGTCCTACGATGGAAAATTAGATACAATGATAAGCGGTAAGTGTTGTCGGGGCCGCTCTCAGGTGTCCGTATCATCAAAGTATGTGTACATGAAATTATCGGGGAGAGAAAGAACTTTGGGTATTTGACTTTGACAGTTATGACTAGTTGTCGTTTGAATAATTTTGGTGGGGAAAAGAGACTCCTCTTCCAATTCTGCAATGACAACTTCTTGAGCAGCCA
This sequence comes from Ptenothrix huangshanensis, assembly GCA_036851915.1. Taxonomy (NCBI): domain Eukaryota; kingdom Metazoa; phylum Arthropoda; class Collembola; order Symphypleona; family Dicyrtomidae; genus Ptenothrix; species Ptenothrix huangshanensis. Next base: position 5,746 of record JAAXYX010002833.1, on the reverse strand, counting down.
ACTCTGCTTCCAGCTCAGCTTCGATATACAGGTCATCCTCCATTTGTTTATGGGACTCTTCAAGATGCTTCATGAGGACGGCCACAACCACATTCACGAGGACAAATTGGGCCATGAGAACAAAGATGACGAAGAAGAGTGGAGCTACCAAATGTGATACGCAACAATTCGTGAAACATTCAGGACTGTCGTCACAATCATCCCGTAGAGTATCCTACAAAATCAATCATTACACATAAAGATAAAAGTACAATCACAGATCAATAAATAATTCTATAATGATATCATGACAATTAAGAATAATTAAAAGATGATTGATCATTCATGTGAGTAAAGTTATTTTTAGCAGTTTTCTATTCAACTGGTGAAGTCATATGTAATGAGACTGTACCTTCATGATGCCATTCCAATTATCCCCCGTGGCTACCCGGAATAGAGTTAGAAAGGCCATTCCAAAGTTTGCAAAGTTGGCATGCTCACCAAGTCCTTCACATGGATGTTCTTCATCACAGAGCAGTCTTCCAAATAGCTCAACACCAAGGGCCGCAAATATAAAAAATAGTAAAAAGAAAAGCAAACCAAGATTGCCGACTTGAGGCAACGCTTGAACAACGGTATCAAGTAATGCACGAATTCCACCTGCCATCTTCAGAAGCTTCAGAACTTTAAAAAAAATAGATCATAATTTTCATAGCTAGGTATCTTAATGCAATATTTTTACTTTTTCTAAAATGTGTAACTATATTAGCTGTATTCAGTACTGCAACAATGTTCAGAAAGTGTGGGACCTCTGGTAACTATGACTAGTTGCTTTACCTCTTGCGATTCGCAAAACACGCATTACCCGCATGATGGTAGGATTAATAGGGATTAAGTCAGACTCCATTTTTTCCAGTACAATGCCAACGATTGACAGCAGTACAATAATTACGTCCAGCTGATTCCATTTACTCTTGAAGTACCTTTTCAACCCTAACGCAATCAATTTGAGTGCGCCTTCCAATATGAAAACTTCCGTGAAAAAGTAGTTGAACATTCTCAGGATGTATGTTAGCTCCTTTTAAATTCATTCAGAATCATCACGTTAATAATACATAACTAAAAATGCCAATGTTATTAGCAGTATAAACCGAATATTTGTAGCGTCAGGAAATTTGAAACCGTACATCAGGCATCATATAAAATTCCATAGCCATTGTCACCACATTAAGACCGATGACCCCCGCGATGGCTAAATCAAAGTATTTTGATGTCACCAACCCATGGACTCGTAAGCGCCATTTGGAATAATGACCCCAGTATGGAGGTGCTCTCATTTCTGAGGAAATTGGGAAATACAATGTTTTAGTATAAAAGAACGTTCTACTTACTTGAGCACACACAACCTAATGAGTTAGTCTAAGAAACTGAAAACAGATAACTTTTGAAAAAGCTGGAATGCATGAAAGTTATAAAGAACAGAGAATTTGTTCTATATATTTTTAAAATTACTTCTGCGCCTCTTTTCAATTTTACGAGCACGTTTTACTGCTCGTCTGGCTCGCTCTTCTTTCTCCTGCTCTTCTCGACACCGATGGAAATTCTCGACAACAACTCCCACGAACATATTGAGCACGAAAAATCCGACCAGGAGTAGAAAAGAAATAAAATAGAGTAAGCGCCACTCGTTAAAATTTTCTTGTGGCTGCGAAAGTAGACACCAAGGACAAATACAAACAAAAATTAAGTATCTACGCATCGCATTCCATTATCAATAAAATGCACGGGTATGTAGAAAGACGTTTTATAAAAGTTTAAACGCACCTGTATATCAACACCTATAGCATCTAACCCTGAGTACATGATACCCACCCAACCATCTTTGGACGAAAGTACAAAAAGTGCCATAAGGGCTTGACCCAAGTCATCAAAATTATATTTTCGGTTTACCCAGACGTTTCCTTTAGTTGCTAAACAATCCTGCTTAGTCTTCACCATAGATATATCGTTATCATTACTGCTACAGTAGTAAAAAGTGCCTGTAAACCAAACCAAAACAAAACGTTTTTCCACAGAATGTACTCACCTTCAATAAAGCTAGTGTAGTACCTACCCCAATAGAACGCATTTTTAGTTTGTTTGAGCGGGGCATTTTATACTACATTAGAACAAGCAGAAATAAAACTTTGCGTAAAAATGTCACATAATAGCTAAGGAAAAACAAAGCGTGAATCATAACAAAGAATTTCAAGATTTAACAGTTCAGTGCATATGATTTTCCATTAGCATTTAGCATGATTTCCATAAATTCTAAGTATCCCAAAATAAGGTTGAAATGTAATATTCTTCTTTGCAAACCCGCACCTTTGAAAAGCTGAACTCCGAGAATTCCAAAAATGATAAAGAATGTGCAGCAAATAAGAACAATATTGCCGATAGGCCGAAGAGATGAGAGTAGAGTTTGTACAACTAGTTTTAAGCCAGGTGCTCTATTGATGACCCGAAGTGGACGTAGGGAACGAAGCAGACGAAAAACTCGAAGAATTCCAAAAATTCTGGGACTAAAATCCATAAATCAAATTGAAATTTAGTCAAAAACAACTAATGAAAATTATAAAATGAGAGCGCTTTAATATTACTACACACATGAATTATAATTTTCAACATTCATAAATTAGTATTAGCGACTCATAAACTGGTAATCCTTTAAAGAGTTTAGAACTTGCCTATCCATAAAAATGGAGATGACTTGATCGACCACAGAAACAATGACAAGAACGCCATCCATAATATTCCACCCTGAACGAAAATATTGTTGGAAACCACCCACAGCAGTAACTTTGAGGGACATTTCACAGAGGAAAAGTACAGTAAATACATCATTGGAAATGGAAAGGAATTGACGTTCTATAGATTCCATTGGAATGGATGGACGCTCCATAGCCAATGTTATACAATTGAGTGCAATGAAAAGAAGAATAAATCTGTCAAATGCAGGATACTCCACGATTGCATGACAGCGCTGCCGAAACCTATTTATCAGCAAAAAAATAAATGTTTCCAATTACAAATTCAAAGTACCCCTCTAAAAAACTTAAAACTCCATTATTGATTTTGGCGTCATAAATTACGTACCTCATTTCAGGAGAAAAGAAGAAAAACGAATACTCCTGTCGATCTCTCATCCATTGAAGGACATTATGACATTTGACTTTAAATGGTGTCAACTTAATACTTCCTCCAATTGTAATTGACGATGCGGATGGCGGTGAGCCACCTAAACTTGTGCATCGGGACTCACACCAACTAGAGTACACAAAATTGATATAGGTAGTAACGAGACTGAAGTATATGTAGTAAGAAAAGAACTCATATTAAGACAAAATCGGATACATAATAAGTGCATACACATCGTTGAAGGTGCACAACTATATTTTTCGTAAATTTTTATCGTGTTTTCTCGAGGCTTTGCATCCTTACCAATTATACTTATATGTATTTCCGCAAGCAGAAAATTGCATTGGAGATTACAAATGAAATCTGCAGCGTGATCAAAAACCTGTGCGTATTACATATTTATGCGGACCTTTGTGCACATCGAAAAAAACGAGTTTAATCATTACATGCTTAGCTTTGTAATAAAATGTACAAAATACAAAAACATGCTGCACATTTTCAATATGGTGCAAATTGCATGCTTTACGCATCAAGGCAAGAACGTCAGAAAGCAAGTTTTTCCACATTTCTACAAGTGTAGATTACACCGCCATATATATAAATAAATACCATATTGTAATTAAATTAAGGTTATTACAAAATTTATCACGCTATTTTAAAACTTGTAATTACTGAAACAGCTTAAAAGGAATGGCTAACCTTGAATGAATATTATTATTGTTATACAGACTGTGTTCATTCATTTTGAGATTAGGACTTAAACTGGAACGACGTTCCTTTTTCCTCTGCTCCCGTCCTCCCCTTTCCTCTCTCCAACTTTTGGCTCTTTTCAAACAAGGACTTCTTCTGGGACTTGCCAACGGACTAAGACTGACGGGGCTGACACTTGCCGAGTGTAGAAAATATGGACTCAATCTGTGACTGTCACTTGGACTTCCATATCCAACACCCACCATACCCATTCCACCTCCGATGTAGCAAGAATTCAACGATGAGTACGAAATTTGTGGACTTGCTAAATTCGAATTAATAACCGGAGGTTGAGGTGATCCCTACATAACGTGGAAGAGCATTTCTCAAAACAGTGTTGCAGACATCAGAACAACATTTTAGAAAACGTAAATCAAAACCCATTTGAAAACAACAATAGTTCCAAAGCTTATTTACAATCATATATTTTTCAAACCAATAGTACTTCGTACCAAAATTATTTCACTGTAATTATGCTCCCTTGATAGGTGACTCACCTCAGGCGTCGCAGCAGTATGTGTAATGATGACGGGTGTAGGTAACAAGCAGGTAGATGGTCCAGGAGGGCAAATGATAGACAAATCATCACCATTAATTGCTAACAGCCCACCTCCTCCACTACAGCTGTTGTCAGCCTCAGCCTTGTATTTGTTACTATTATTACTACCGCCACTATCATTTCCAGCACCATTAGAACTTGTACCCACGTTGGCATTTCCATTGGGAGTCTTAGGATCATTAAGTGCTGCCAGGGCCCGTCTTTCGGCTCGAGCTTTTGCTCTATCCTGCAAATCCTTCTCACGTTGCTCGCGTTCAATTCTCTCGGCAGAGAAACCTTCGACCAAAATGGCCACAAGAAGATTGAAGAGAACATAATTCCCAAAAGTCATCAAGGCAACGAAGTAAAGGGCAGCCCATGGGGTAGTTTTCTCCATTCCGTTAAACAGAACCACGTTCCAGTCTTCTTGGGTTAAAATCTATAGCCGGATTCGATCGTGGCAATCATAACCACAGTAACGCTAATTAGAAACATCGCCATCATTCATGTTGCAATACAATAGATGGATTAGATATATACATAAATATACAGGATTCTTTTTATCTGACGAATAAAGCACGCTTGCAAAAAAACAGAACAGAACAAAACAAACAAAACCTTGAACAAAGGATAAAAAGACGGACGAAAACAGAATCAGAGTATATAGTATGTAATTTCATGATAAAATGAGAAATAGATGAAGATAGAAATAGTAAAACAGTAAAAATGATGAGTTGTGTGTAGTGATGAAGAATAGGTATAAAAAATGAAATGAAGATTGTACTAGATAGGCTTTTAGAGATAGAAAAACCTGGAAGACAGTGATGGTGGCCCAGAGCAAGGTGTTAAAATTTTTCCGATTGCAGTGACAAGTCTGCAATTGTGGGTTGCAACAGAATTCTTTGCAAAATTTCCCTCCGAATATCATCATTCCAAGCAAACTGTATGTGTGTATGCACGTTGAAGACAACGTACCGTATCGTACCGTAACCGTAACCGTACCGCGCAGCATGTCATGTCATGTCAGTCATCACGAACCAACGAAAAAACGAAACCCAAAAAACACCGAATATCGAATCATAACCAAACAACAAATATCAAATTTCATCAGATCAAATTCCACTATTTTCCAATCATTTCGAAAACATCCATCTCACGATTACAATACATAATTACTTCAACTTTCAAATTCAAGTCCACTTTCCCAGTTTCGTTTCCAATTACAGATTCCAAAATAACTGGCAAAATAACAAAACATGAATCAGCTAATCTCTCTGAGCAAGGGGACAAACTGCATTTGTG
>JAAXYX010002832.1:0-16147 GCA_036851915.1 Ptenothrix huangshanensis | reverse complement strand
TAACGGATGAGTAACAGATAGGTGACAGATGTCTTTAAAATCCGCAAGAGATTTACAATCCAGGATTGGATTTTTGGTTGATAAGATGAGTAAGAGATGGGTTGATTTCGGAGTGTGTACATACGTGTACATGTGTAGTGTATGGTTGCGTTTCATTTATTGAGCAAATCTTAATTACCAAAAATCTGAAAGACAAGCACAATTAGGAACTCCTGCACCTCCGTCTCCTTCCCTCGTCCACTGAGCATGGAGTACATGTTTAGAAAATCATCAAAACTCATGGACCCATCTGGATACGGACTAAAAAAGAAAATAATACGATCCGCAAATGGATGGCATTTTAATTGATCGATCTGCATGAGGGTCTTGAAAGGCAATTTGGCCAATGGATCCACATCGACAATTTCGGGTGCGCAGTCACGCCAAATGCAATGTAAGCTGTAATAAAAGTAATTAGAAGAACCACTAATTAGACTTCAAAAATATTAGAGGATAAAGCAATTAGAATTAAGAACAGACTTCTTCGGAATTTAGGATAGCAGGCAGTACTGTAGTTTAGAGTATTAAAAATTCTAAATATCCCATGTTATTTTAAGGGAACAAAGCGGCTTCTATTTTTCATTTCATTAATTTTGTGAGATATAATTACTATAACAAACTAATATAACTTTTACATATGAACTTCCGCCATGTTCAAGAAACTCAATTGAGAGTACTCGAAGTGTAGTTTGATAGTCAAATTGGATTTCTGCGTCATCAGAAGGCTTTGAATTAATCCCATGGTTATTATGTATTAAATATTGCACTTGAAGATATCGTTTGTAGTTAGTAAGTTCTCAAATACACCAAATGTATTTGTGATCAATGATCAATGATGAAAATCGAAATAAATTCTGAAGTCCCCTGCCAGGTAGGTCCACTCCACAAATGCCTGAAAGAAAAAGAAAATGTCTGAATTCTGAATCTTTTGTTTTGTGCTTGTCTGATACATAAGTGGATGCATGGGGAGAATATAATAACAAAAATAAAAATCAGACAATAGTGGCCCAAAACATGCTACATAATTATAATTAATTCATTTATAACTCCAAACTCCACTTACATGCGTATGCCAATTGATACGGCGTACGTGACGACACAGTACAATTTCAATTGCAGCTCCAACTTTCTGCTAATTTTAGGGATTTACGTTGATATCTTCCATACTTCCATCTGTCATTGTAATTCAATTACTTGCCTGGTGAGGGCTGGTCTTACCGAATTCTCGCATGATCGCATGACATTAGCTGTCGTTGTTGATTATGAGTGAAAAATGACTCAGTTTTAAAAAGTCTTGTTAATTGTTTGGAATAATTATCATTAGAAGCAATTTTACTGATAAGCAAGGCGACCAAAAAGCATAATGAAACATATTGGTATTACCCCTGTTGGGACTTTTTCGTTGCCAGGTGACCTAATATAACCGAAAGCGTAAAATTAAAATTTTGAAAAGCATAAAAAGCAAAACGACCTAGTAAAAACGTAAAAAGCAGGATGTATGCCAATAAAGGGCATAATTAGTCTTAATAAAGAACAAAAGTAGGACGTTTGTCGGCTGTTTAAAAAGAAAAATATGATCGACAGGAAAGTAAAGTAAGGAAGGAAGCTAATTTTTTAAAACTTGCATTGCAAATTTTTTTCTGCAAATCAGTGTTTCATAAAAAGCATAAAAAGCATAACCAGGTTTGACAACATGACTCAAGACAAAATAATTGAATATGCATGCGCATGCGCATGGCTCACTTCGCTTTTAAGAAATTATGAATTTGCCTAACTTGGGTTTTAGCCGGAAATAGATACACCCAACTTTGCCTTTTTAACGGCGAAATTGAAAAGTATAGGACCATTCATTAATTATCTTGATTTTAAGCGTTGACTGGAATTACGTGAAATTGACTCTCAGATAATTGCTGGTAGTTGTTGTCATATTTACTAAATTAGAAATAGTTACGTGATACATGATACATGCGTTCTATAATATTCAATTTATTCTCCGAACGAAGTTAAGTGGCGTTTTACCACTTTTACCCCTTAAAGGTGCTGTTTTCCCCTGCGTGTGCTTCGCCCATTCGGGGCGTTATTCCGTGGTCCATTTTGTCCCGGGTACCATTAATAAAATACTGTACTATTACTATTACTGAATTGCCTACATTGAGAAATACGCGGGAAAACAAATAATCTTAAAACTGAAAAAAGACATCTAAAAGTTCAAAACTTAAATCGTACTTTAAACATTATTAGCGCAGTAGAATCTTATTATACATCTATTATACATCCGAACCGACCTCCGTCCAGAAACACATCAAACATCGGATGTATAAAAAATTTGCATCTTAAGATCAAGTGTCTTTTTTGACGAAATTCAGAAATAAAATAGATGCACATTTTAAAGCGCTTACGATGACGAATTCTTTATTAAGATTTGTAGCTTGAACTAGCTTGTCGCTTGTCGTTTTTCAGTTTCAAGATTATTTGTTTTTACCGCGTATTTCTCAATGTAGGTAATTGTACTAATAATTAATTACATGTTATTAGACATTTTTCCATCAGCAGGCTTGCAATGAAAGGCTTGGCCGTTCACACGCTCCGCCCACTCCGCCGTTCCTTTCAAAAGTCCTAAACCACCAGGTCAAAAAAGTCTCTAAAGTCACCTTTTACCTTACTCATGCTAGTAGTTTTATTTTTTTAAATAAAATTGCTACGTTGTTGCGCAAACTCACAGGTAAGGCTTACTAGCCAGCCTTTCTTTGAAACGATACCAGAACGTCGAAGTCTCGAAGTGACAAAGATAATTGTATATCAATGGCTTAAAATTATTCTTCATTTGCAAGTGTCAGTTCATAGTTTAGTGCTAGGTCGTGAAGTCGTTGCGTGCATCGCTCCTTGATTTTCTTAATTAGGTTACGTTGTTTTTGTAAATCAATTTGGAGCAGTCGTTTTTAATAGTGAAAAGAGGTAGTGGGAGTTCAAGGTAATTAACTTTTTTTTCGTAGTGCAATAAACTCTGTCATCTGTCAGTTTATCATAAACTGTAAGGTAAACAACACGTGATAGCCAAAAGTTGAAAGTAGTGAGCCAACCTGGACCTGACCAACAATCAAAAATCTACCCAGGCAGTCAGTCAGTCTATTGTGTCTAATCATGGCTGAATGTTGAAGATAGGTAATTATTATGTTATTAATTATAGTATTAGACAACTGTACAGGTTATGAATTATGTATACTGATATTGAAGAAGTGGCATTTTAAAAATGACGTATTGCAACTCATTCATTATACCAAAAGAGAGAGAAAGTAATAACTTCATTGCACTTTGTTACCCTCAATGGTAATTTTCAACATGACACAGTCAACAACAGTAAAACACAAACACATTTTAAGTATTAGGAAATACATACTTAAGTACCTACGTTGTAATATTAAAGGTTTCATTAAATTAATAAGGAAAAAATTTTTTTTCAGGTTTTAATTATTCGGTTCAGCATTCATAGGTGCTAGTAATATTGGTTAATATTCGATATTTTAATCTTAATGATTGAAGACATTCTGAAAATACACACATACGCAAGTAACTAAATCATTATGAACAGACGTAGTATGGGACCCAAACGTTCCCTCAGAATTGCAGCACGACGGTATAAGATATCTCCCCATGAAGATCAAGAATGGTTTCGCCTATTAGTTCAGAAAAGGAAGAGGAAGACAAGGAAAAATCAAAATAATAAGGAGCAGCGAAGATTTCTCCATGAAAACGATGAACAAGACAAAAGTCATAAGAACGGAAAACGTCGTAGTCGCAATACAGAACGTTGCTCTCAGCAGAATGCCAAACATTTTGAAGATGAAGGCTTGGAATTGGAATTGCTATGTCAGGAAGATAGTAGATACATACGTGATGCTGTTTTTGAAGTCGACGCCATAACTTCTCGACCTGCAATTTCTCCTGAAAAACTGGAGAATCTAAGCTTGATAATGCTAAACCCTCCAGTAGTAACCCGGGAAAAATTTGATGAAGCTGTAAAACCCTTTGTTCCAACTGCCAGGAAGTGTCAAGAACTGGATACTGAGCAAGATGTCGTTTTTCTTGAAGTAGTTTGTAATAAAAGTGCTGAAACAAATGAAATCACACTTACGGATGTAGTTGAAGAACTGCAAGTAGTCGATGTTGATGACGAGGAGCCGGAAATCTTGTTTTCTAAATGCGGTGTTGCAGTTAATATGGGTGACGGCGATAGCTCCTGCTGTAAGCTTTCTTGTAGAATCGACAAGAACATGACAAAATACCAGCTTTTGCAGAATGCGGAAATGTGCGAGTACATTCAGGTTCCGGATAATAGCAAGCTTCCAAACATTACGTATATCAAATCAGATTGTCTCTGCTGGACCTCGTTGAATCCAGGTCTTCATATTACGGTCACGTTTGACACGATAAATATTCGAACGGGGATGCTGCTAATCGAACCGAGGAATGTCAAACCGTTTGAGAGAGTTCATTCAGGTGATTTGGTAAGACGAATTTCAGTATTTGTTACTTTACTCAAGCTTAAAAAATTCTCTCTGATGCTACAGCTTTATTAAATAATTACCTAGTAGTCATTTTATCTAAATTATTTTTATAAGATATCAGAGTTACTTAATCATGTTGTTTGATTTTTAAAATAATGTTAATAGGTACTGCTAGTAGTGCATGGATGCGTCCGAATTAAATCCAGTGGGGTATTTGATCGGGATGCAGAAGGACAGCGTTACTTGAAGCCTTTCGAACTTTGTGAAAAATCCTCAGCCTATCTTGCAAAAGATACGGTTTATTCCATTGAAAATTGGTGCATGAAACGTGCTATGATTTCTTTCACTATAATAAGGGACATGGTAATTAGTCCTAATTCTGGCTTCCCAAACCTGAGGAAGGATTGAATTACGCATCATTGTTTGTTAATAAATATTTCGTACTTATACAATTATTTATTTCAAATTCTTTTTTTATGTATAGCATGTAATGGAATCGTGTTGTACTAAAATCTTCTTCGAGTGTTGTATCAGTATTACTATATAAGATGTTGTAAGTTAGAAAAGAGTAAGTTTACGAATTACGAATATGTATTTTTGTATAATTACTCCCGCACAAAATGAATTAATTGTATTTTATGTGTAGCGTAGTGTTTTATGGTAATTAATTTTGATTGACTAGTAGTTTACTATGCATGAAATATCTATTTTGGGTCTGAGTTCACTGTGTTGTGTTCGATACATACCTATATAAGTTTTCCCAATAGTAGTGAATGCTCCGTGCGAAAGCAACGGAACAATTAGTGTGTAGTGTGGAACTTGTGTCCTGGCTAGGTTAGGGGAAGATTTGGTGCGTAGTTTCTGTTTCTAGTGCGTAATAGTGCGTCGTAGACTGTCAGTGTCAATGGCACCGTTGTATACAAAAAAGGGAATGTGAAGCAGGTAATGCCAGTGGTGTGAGGGTTGAACCGGAAAATACTGCGTAGTGCGTCTATCATTCTTGTGTTCGTCGTTTATTCTGGCAATGAAACTGAATCCTGTGACTAGTAGTGTGTTGGAAGTCAACAAGGAAGTAGGAGCAAACTTTCGGGTTAAAACCAGACGAAATTCACGACTTAAATTGAAGCACCATTTATTGGTATTAACAACTAAAGATACAAGGGGACTGAAATCTATTTTGTGAACATTAGAAGATCAAGGCTTTCGGTTTCGGCGTTCCGAAATTAACAGGTAGGTATGCTTTTGTTGGCAAAAGCTACTGTTTGTATTTTTAATATTGAGTTATTTTACCGTAGTGTTCCCAGCAAATACTAAATTAATAATAATTAGTATTTTTGAGAAAATATTTTGTAACTTGTTTTCAGAAGTGAAGAATACAACACCAATATCCTGGCATCTGACCGGCTTTTTATTTGGTTGGGAATGCAAATATGGAAAAAATTGTGGAAAGGTTGGCCTCTGAGTAAGTCGTCATACTCTAAATTCCGTTTGCATCATTTTAATTAAGATTTATTATTCAATTATATTTAAAAGGTAAACAGTTGACAGTAGGAAATAACATGAATAATTTGTGCATTTTTGTTTTTCTGTTATGTTATTTTAAGGGAGGGTAAGAAGAGACATAACGACGTTATTGGAGTTCGTTGTTGTATAAATGAATTCCAGAAGATCTGCAGTTTCATGCGATGCTCACTGTGCACCAGAGTCTGTCCACCGAAGTGCAAGTGTTGTGTTCGAAGTGGGCATTTACTTTGCAATGAATGCTTTGGCAAAGTCAAGTTGTGTCCTTTTGTCACGAAGCTGGATGCGAATGGATCAAAGGTATTTTGCTTGGCGGAGCTGGAGCCTCTTCATTTGCAGTTGTATGATGAGCTCTATGCAGCCCTTGATGTTGTTTTGAGTTGTGTTTACATGAAATATGGGTGTCAAGAAATGATGAGGGAGGATGATCTGAAGAAGCATCAGATAGTGTGCAAATTTCGGTATAATAACGAATATAATATAATTTAATATAACGTTATTTTATTTCACAGTTGAAATTTTTATAAATTCAAATTCGAGGTGTTTATGTAGGTTTTTTAATTATTAGGTATACCTTGTGTATTATTTTATTATTGGCATTGCTTCTAGCCCTGACTTTGCATGCATGATTTCCGGCTGTAACAAAACAAGGTTGACTGGACCCATGCTAATTGACCACTTGGCAAACAGTCACAATACCGTTGTTGTCAACTCGAATCATGACAAACTCACGATTCGGTTCCAGAATGTACCCATTATCAACGGACATTGTGAGTGAATGCATTTTCAGTTGGACTTAATTTTTATCGTGACTTCTTATATGACTTCATTATGACTTATGACTGCTTGGTGTGCGAACTATGCATCTTGCATTTTAATTTTCGTTTAAATTCATTTTATATTTTCCAGTTAACATTTGGACTCCGGCTGTCTTCGATTGCTACGATTTCCACTTCCTATTAACAGTTAGGATGAACCCGCTTGATGAAAGCATGGTCCAGTTACGGTTCTTCATGCTGGAAGACGAAGGATCGCCTCAAAATTTTGAGATACATACTCGGCTCATGGCAGCTAAAAATACTGGGGTAAGATACCAGCGTATTGTTTCATTAGTTTTTTTGATAATTTGTTCTACTTTTACAGCACTTTTATTGTTTGTCTAATAGTTAAAATTTGGTTGCCATTTTGCACTGTCATCTCATAATTATTTCATATTCATCATATCTACTTAGGTATGTTAATTTTTTTTTACAGAATTCCTTCGCTTCGTGGACCGAAACTCCAGCCAAGTTATCTGAGATGTATTTGAAGTTTGGACACCGTGAAAGCACTGACTCACATTCGGACGGATTTTTTATGGAGATGCAGCAGTTTTTGGACAATTTTATTTATGATGGACAAACTGGTATGCAATTGATGCGGATGGAAGTGAGCATTGACTTCATTGGGAAGCAAGAGGAATGAGTTTTTACTTGATTCTTGATTTTGACAAGTTGGATTGTGTCTAATAATTTTTTCATCTTTAAATCTTACGGTAGTTTTCTTTTGATATCAAAGTTTGTGTGTGTAATATACGATATGTTTTGTTTCTACTTAGTGAATGAATTGATGATGAATAGGTCTAATCGGAAATTGATTTTGTCGAATCGAGAGAGGTGGCCTATATTTTTGTTTTTTCACTTCGGCTTTATCCATTTTATGTAGGTACATACATCTTTGTCTCCACAAATTGTATGTACTTACAATTAGCATTGATTGTTCGTAGTTCAATATTCGATAAATAAAAATCAAGTTTGCAAACAATTAAGTACGCAGTTGTTAACGTCCGTGTATGATGTAATCGTTGTCATCTGTAATAAAATTCAGTCTCATAATACTGTCGGATACATTAGTTATCACCCCAACACTAATGGCATAGTTGTAATGAAACAGCATCAGTAGTGTTATAGTAGTGCAGTGGCAGTAACAGTAGCAATTAGTGCATTTTTTATTTGTGGTTGTTTTTGAGAATTTTTTTAAATTAAATTCTATTCTACGTACATAGAAGACCACGACTAGAGCACACAACTGAATATAATTTAAAAACTGAACAACCAGCAGCAGGAAGCGGAAATTCTGGTTGACGACTTGACTTGAAATTAACAAGAACGGCCAGACCAGCAACAGAATCAAAGAAAAGTCAGCGAGAACGAGAACGATATCAAATCAACAACGCAACGGCTGGGGCCAGAGACTGATATTGTAAATTGGAATAAGATGTGCAGTCCATTCTATATTATGCTATCCTACATAGTACATAATATATTGTCTGACCTGCATAATAATTACGCTCTCATGCTATCGCCCAGTGTCACCCACAAGTCTGTATGTTTTACTTATTGTTTCAGTAAATGTTAACTTGCTACACTTTTAACAGCCGAGCTAATTATTATAATTAATTATTCAAATAAGTTACTAGATAACAGAAGAAGCAGGAGACTATACATGCTCCCAATTATCAGCTGGATACTAACACAACATTTTTCCACTAATTCATTAGCATTTAACCCTATAAATATGTACTGTATTAATATTACTCTTAACGTATATACAAACTTATTACGTCATTTATCGTATAATCATACATTGTACTGTGCATCAATCTCTCCATTTTAATTAGTTTCTTTCCTTCTTTCGCTAGTATAATATCTCTGTAATAATAATAACAATAATTATTGTTAATCCTCAACGTTTATATGCTGCACGAGACGAGACGACACGAGAGAGGACTGATAGTGAGTACAGTAGAGCGAGTCTGGTAGAAATGGCCAGAGAATGCAATGAAATAGAACGGTAAAAAATATAGAAAGTCAATAATTAAGGTTTTTACGAACACGAAAGGATACTCGAGTATGCGCATGTAACTTGCTGGTAGATACATATGTAACACAATGTTGAGCAACCATATGAAGCCAGTTAGGAGTAATAATTAATATTATCAGGATTATTATGACTTGTATATGGCTAGTCAAATAAGCTAGAGATAACTAGATGCAATAATAATTAGTTAGCGAATTAAATACAAATTAAATGTACCATTAGACATGACGCAGCTATGTTTACAATTCACAATAATTATGGCAGCTTGCTCCTAAATACTCACTCCGCTGCAGACATTATGTCGTTTGCAAACGACGCGACACACATTATAAAAAGAAAGGAAACAAAACCAAAACCCGATTTTGGACATGGAGGAAATCCTCGGGAGAACACCAGCGATTTTTTTAAATTGTTATGTAATACTTGTTTTCCTGTGACGAGGGTTTACTAGTAACTAGTACAGTGGTGTAGATTCCTAGTGGTAATCGTAATTGGTTAGGAATGTCAAACTTCACGTTGATGTACCTACATAGTTGAGCGTGGGATATAAATGAAAATAAAAGGACTCATTACCAAACTATACATATTCGCAAAATGTAAAAGTAAAATGACGAAATGCTATAAAAATGCTCGTCTACGGGGTACTGAGAACGAGAACCTACCAATATCAATATCATCGTGGTTTTATACAAGCATTAACTTGGACACCAACTGTAAGTCTGAATTCAAAACACATCGTTATCACACAGTGCCAGTATATCAGTATACCTTCAAAAGTAGACTGGCAGATGGATTTAAAAATAAGAAGAAAATCCCATAAAAAAACAACCATGTGTTCGCTACCAATATATTCAAAAGGTTAGTATCTATCTGTATAGATACATGTTTCTGTTTAACAGTTTAGATGAGGTTTATCTTCGTCGCGACGACTGATGATGAGAGTGTGTTGCGTTGGTGTTTGTTGCACTCGTGCTCCCCAAATTCCTTTTTTCAGCGCAAGATAAGAAATAGATGAAATGCTAGCGTCAAATAGAAATTACAGCATTGCACTAATGCTTACTAACTACTACTAATAATAAATTCCACTGGTTACATACATATAATTATAGTAAATGAAAAAAAGAGAGCAGATGAATCCTCGTAGTTGCACAGTACACTATCCTCATTGTTTGGCTTTCATTAAAACTCAAAACTTGTTACCGAGAAATACATTTGGATTTATATATATATAAAAGGGTTAATTGCTAATCGTCATCGTAAGAAGCTTGATCACAACCTACTGTGGGATATGAAACGGAAGTGGCTAACTAGTGAATATAATAATACGTTGTGGGATGCTATCAGTAGCACTGCTTCTAACACTAACCTTTTTCGTGGGTTCATTGATGCTATAGAAAAAATAGCTTTAGTATAAGTAGTTCCTTTGTACGTGCAATCACCATTAGGACCAGGACGCCAGGACCAAGACCAGGTTCTTATAGTAAGTCAAGCCAACAAAATGCCACCATTGCCAGTCCTCAATGTTTGACCTCTAAAAATAATATTTCAGAACAGATGACTAACAAGTATGTATGTAAGTAGGTGGAGAAACTATATAATGGAAAAAATATCAAGTGAAACAGCAACTCCACTGCCACTGTGAACAGCCGAGATAAAGTTGTTCGAATTCCAAGAAGTGTGAGCAAGTAATATGTGTAGTAAGTAATGTAGTAATGCACTCCAAATCCAAATTCAACATAATAATGGATGCAATGCCAAGCGAACGTAAAAAAAGATAAAAGACTTCCAACTTGTCGCCATGTGTCCTTTCTATTATGTAGATAGTTATAGGCACTTAGTACTGTAACAACTTAACATCCACACATCTGAACATTTAGCTCGATTCCAATTTCAGTGTTGTTGTTTTTTGTCACAGCCACAGTAGCAGTCTTTCACATAATAATACAAGACAAGGCAGGACAGCACGGGACAGAATAGGACAGGATAGAACATGACACGAGATGAGGATGAGGACCAAGGCAAGGGGGAAGTGAACGAGTTGTTGGTTTAGTTTAGTGTTACTTGTTAGTTGCTGTTGCCACTTTGATAGAAGAAGACTGTTCAAAAGTCGTCAAGTTTAGTTACATTAAGTTGAATTTGACGTTGACGACGACGATTGACTTGAATAGAAATCAACATTTGAAATTGACGAGACGAAACGACACGACAAGATAAGATGCAGATTCTAATTTCCAATTAACTGTTCCGCTTGCTCTGCGTAATTATTACAATTTACAATACAAGACAACTGCAAGTTTGACTTTGGGTTGGTGTTTTCGTTTAGGACATTAGTTTTCATACCATTTGATTTTCACGTTATTGATTGCTATTATTTGCGAGTGGAAAGCAGGAGCTCCTACAAAGTAGAAATATAATTATTACAATTACATACACAATTTATCTATACTACAATGGAAAATATATTATTACATGTATGCCTTAAAAGCATAAAGAAATTGGAAATCAAGATTTTCCCCAAAAGCCAGAACATAAACACACTTACGTACATCGCAAGTAAATCAGCAAATTAGTGCACGAGTATATACCTACTACAATTTCCAGTTCCAATTCAAGTTCGAACTCCAACGTCCTTGCCAATTACCGTTGTTGTTGTCACCATTATAATTGTGACATCACTAATTAAATCAAGACGATGGTAGTAGTTCTAGAAGTTTTAAACCTATTTGGTAGAAGTAAACCAGGGGCAGGAAAACCATATCGAAATTAAAACAACGTTCTATCATTATCACTTATTATAACGTACCCACTACAATTATTACTCACGACACGATTCCAAATTCTACTTCTGTACACATAACCGAATTACGTGGATATCTACCATAACGAACATGATGTACTATTACCTCAACTAGAATTTCTAGAAATTGATTTTACAAGTTTTGGCACAATGTACTTTTAGGAATAGGTATCGTATTTATTTCTTCGTCATTGGTATCAAGTTTTTCTAGAACTTCACTCCTGCTACTGTCGTTAAATTAAGTCCACGTCAATTCAATAGTTGATCATTTGTCACAGTGCATTTGTAGGGTGTTTGTCCTGGTTATATTTCACTGTAATTGTGCTTGTGAACTATAAGCTTCGTTTTAAGTGTCCATTATTGAGTGTGCTGTGGAAAGGAAATAAAAAACGAATAGGAATTGAGGATAACAATATCAGTATCTGTCTGTTTACAAGAAGAAACAATACCAGCTTGAAAGCAATTAGCAGAATTACATTCACAATACGCTTCAAAGTAAAGCAGGGACCTTAATAGATACATTATACCTACATTCGTAAATAACAAGAAACCAGTGCATACGTGAAAAAAAAGACGAAGCTTTTCAAGAAAAACGACAAAGTCATGTGAAGTTAGAGTTGGGGTTCAAGTTCAAGTATCTACACGGAACACCTAAATGTGAGTTATGCCTCCTTAAACTGACGATGACGAACTGGTATTTTTTGTGACGGATTCTTCTCCCAATAGATAGTTTTATCAATGGTTAGTTCAGATTTCACACAAAAATCCTTGTTAACTTAACAATTGATAAAGTTAACAATTGACAAATCGGCTAGTGAAATCAAGGTCTTAGAGTTGGGGTTCAAGTTCAAGTATCTACACGGAAAACCTAAATGTGAGTTATGCCTCCTTAAACTGACGATGACGAACTGGTATTTTTTGTGACGGATTCTTCTCCCAATAGATAGTGCAATTTTTGTCTTTAAATCGTAACATCCTTTCCTACAATCTACAAATAAAAAGATCTTTCTGAATTGTAAAAAAACATCCAAACAAGACGAGCGTAAAACCAGAAGAAAAGTTTAAGCACGAATGCAGACATTACATTCATTACCCTCGTAAATACAATCGAAATACAAATAAATTCAAGTCACAAGTTGTTCAATAGCCCAAGTTCAAGATCAAAGTCAAGTCTAAGAAGTAGAAGTGAAACCTTTTTGTTGATTCGAAACCAAGCCAAACCAGAATGCGAATAAACTAAAAAGATAAGAGTGACATTATAAGTGTAAGTAGCATAAAATAATATAATCTAGCCATGCTAACCCAAACAAAACAAAGTAACTCATCGGCGGAACTGCATGTGCAATGCTACTGCTAGATGCCTAAAACTAGTACAAAACACTAGTTAAACCGTGTATGTGGATTAAAAGCTTTTCTACCTGATCATACGATCAACAACATCAACAACATCAACAGCATCAGTATCTTCAATTTAAAACAAAGCAAAGCTAATGGTCTCCTTCAAGTCTATTACTAAAGCTAGGTAAGTTTTAAATTGAATTCAATTCAGAATTAAAAATTCAAGCTGGAATTTCCTCTATCATCAACCTCTATTGAAAACAACTACTGGTGCTAGGTAGCAGTTGGAAGTAGTCTCTAGGCACGATGCTAAAAGTGAATTATCGAATGCCAAGTGGCCAAATGTAAACGTCATGTGTATAGAATGCATAAATTACAAAACAGTATAAACCCTTGTTCTGATACTCGTCCTTGTACCTCCTGCATATATGTGGATTATGATGATGAAGATGCTTATATTATGACTGTTTCTACGATCAACTATCAGGTTAAGCTCGTTTAGCCCCTAACATTAATTATTATCAATTTAATCTCTGATCTCATCTACAAAACCTAAAATTTCTTCTGGATTACAAGCACCGACTACTAATGACTAACTAGGTAGTGATATAAAGGTAACTTTGCATAGCATATATTGAGATCGACCCAAAATGCACTTCACTGGTCTTTCTATACTATAACACCTGTTACTATACTAGGCTATGTCAATAATCCACAACGTGACATTTGATTTTCCATGAAGTGACTTGAATCATGTGGATTACCTACTTGTATACAATAAAGTGTAAGCATGTGTGTAGGAAATATTAAATGCTATAGAGCTAAATTATTCGTGAGGTCTACTGCATGACGTGACATTGCACTGTAGTTACTGTGCCTGTCCGTACTGACTAATTAACTGCAGAACTTCAGAGAACCCTGTTCTCAATGAGTTCCGATTCGAAATTTAAATCTCGAATTCGAACTGCAAACTAAGTAATCATCAATAAATAATAAAGTTGCTCGTCTTCTTTTCCTTTCGAAGTATATCATAACTATGCGAGCAAGGTAATGCAAAGCGGTGGAATGCAATGGGAATGAATTTGAATTCAAAGACAAGCCAAGTTTTGGATCACTGACTGATCACGTCACGTCATATTGCGTGGTAGTAGAATCGTTTTTTTCAGCGCGTGTTACAGACAAGTTCACTTTACACCTTCTACAACACATTAATCACTAATGAATAATAAAACAAAAACCAAGCCAAACAAAACAAAGCACGACAAACAGAAAGGAAAGACCAACTTGCTAGCAATCTAATCTAACCGGCGATGAAGATGACGATGACGCTCTACACAGATTCTTCTGGTATATATAGTTAATAGGTGTATAGGTAGGTATGCATAATTACACTATGCACCAAACTGTCATTTAATTTTCTCCTTCACTATTATTACTTGGACAGATTTGTTTACTGGTTCCATTCCAATACAATGTATATATCTTTCTATGTAATATGTAGTATGTGTACATGAACATGCCTACGCTATTGCAGAGGGTATAAATTATATCTATAATTACTACATGGTATTAATGGAAGATGCCTATAACTCAAGGTGCTATTACTGGTATAGTTTAAACGATATGAAATAATAGTATGACGGGAGTAGAGAGTAGAAATTGATGATCATACTAACGAACTATTAGGTATGCATGATTATATACGTACAGCGAGGGAAGATCGAGACATAGGCTGTTGAACATATAATTATTTGATTTTGATGCACATAGTTTAGTAATATACCTAGTTTGTAGCTTGCTTGTCTTGCCTTGTCTTTTGACTTTGGTTTTGGCTTGTCTTGTCTTGTCTTGACTTGATTTGACTCGGTTGATGCTGATGCTCATGGCGATGGCTCATGGCTTGTGGGGATGAGAACAATGTGCCTCAATGTGGTCCGGTGTGACCGGCTCTCTCTATTACAAATGATGATGATGACAACAACACATGCAAGATGTGTTCAAGAAATTCATCCCATATAGCATAGCGTGTCTAGTTTCATCTGGTCTGGCATCGTATGGTATGGTATAGTCCACCAAGTGCCTAGTCTGGTCTGGCCTGGCCTGGTCTGGTCTGGTCTGAACAATACATACAACAAAACAGAAAGAGAGTCAGCATAGTTAGTTGAATTTAACAGTTGATAGTGATAGCATAAAAGTTAAATAGTTAAATTTTAGTGTAAATTGTTTAATGTACACGGAGACGTCAAGTAGTGTTGTGTATAGTGCGCTGTGCATACATAGCCTGGTCTGGTCTTTTGACTTTTGAGATTTTTGAAGATTTGAGTGTGACTGCTTCTTGGCTAGAGTCACAGCTGACAGCGTTTACAACTACAACTCAAATGTCGATTTCGATGTGGAGCCAAATAGTAAAATCGTTGATAGTTGATCGTTGATCGTCAAAGTCGAAGCTAGTTAGTTGTTCGTCAGTCGTGGACGGTGGACTCACGTTTCAATTTTTAATTCATTTTAAACCATTCTGCTTACTAGTCACTAGTCAGTTTCATCCATTCCATCGACTTCAACACTAAACTCCAACTCTTCCTGTTCTCTCTTCCTTTCTTCGAATTCTTTACTTCTTCATCTGTCTTTACCATGCCAGGGGGCCATTTATCTGTATTCCAAAATTAAAATCAACCCCAACTTAATCTTAATCCTCACTTGATAAAGTCACAGTCGGTCGCCGCAGTCAGTCAGTGTCAGTCGGTATCAGACTTAGCCACGTGTGACGTGACTTCCACTTCAGTTGTCAATCGTACACAACCTACGAAAACAGTTCTAGTTCACTACATTTAATTTATAATAAAATAAACATTTGCTATAAAAATAACCGGAGATTATATGTAACCCACAATTGACAATTATAATTAGCAACACTTTGGCATTTGGCATTTGATTTCAATTCAAATGTACAAAGGAAAGCTACCACTTAATTGCATAATTTAGGTGACGATTTAAAGCTCTTCTAATTACAATTCTGTAACAACATTCGTTACTTTAAATTTACTTACTTGAACTCAATTGTTCATAGTTATTATTTATGTGGACTATT
>JAAXYX010002831.1:0-16148 GCA_036851915.1 Ptenothrix huangshanensis | reverse complement strand
ATGAAGCGTTATTCCACTTGAGTAGTTTAAAGCTTTGGTTTGTTAACAGGGATGAGGATGATCCAAAGTATTACATGGAATCGATAACTTTGTTGAGAAGGCTAGGCTAAAGAATCTCAAGTAGCCATTATTTAGGTCATTATTTTTTTATTCCCAAAAATCATTATAAAGCCCTATTAGATTGACTGTGATTAGACATTTTATGTATTTGAAGTTTTTTGCTTCAAGATGTTTAGTGCTGACTGCTTTTTAATTATTAGATGTTTTTTTATATTCATAACGGATGAATGTGTACAATTCTTTGTTACGCGCAGGACAGTAAAGTAGTAAATTAAAGTCTCTGCGGGTAAAATTATTACTTTTCTATTTAATCATTTTTAAAGGCACACAACTGGGAATGAATCGAAGAGATAATTTGAATCTTTGTATAATACAATAAAGAGTCTATTGATTTCCAAAAAAAACATAATTACTGTAGTAAGTAGTTCATTTTCGTATCCAATTGTATGTATATTTTATTATGTAACCAAACGTAGCACCCTATAACGTCTGGACATTATAGTTTATATCGTCAACTCCCTATAACGTCCAAACAAATCGGTCCCGTGAGGTGTCGTTATAAAGAAGTTTCACTGTAATTATATATGACAGCTCAAGGTACGTGCAGACCAAACATGCATGACGTTATAGAGTTTCCAATATAAACGCGAATGCAACTGTGGGGCAGGGAGCGGCATTACGGTATGGCAAGAATGTCGGTATAAAAAGTGACGCAATAACCGCAAATTTAACATGGGAAGGCATAGGCTTTTTGACGGGTACGGTTATATGTGTCGTTATAGGGAAAATGACGTTATATCGGCTGTCGTTATAATGAAGTTTCACTGTATATGTATGTCTAATAACATACACCTGCCTCCAAATAGTTTCAGAGTGGCCCCCTCAGAGTCCGATTTGGAATTCAATTCCATTTGTATTCCCCTCCGCATGATTTATGCATGTACCAGGGGGAAAGACGGGAGATGGGTACTAATTATGACGATTAGGATGGTTGCAGGCTGAAGAAATCGCCTACCTTTCCAAGTCGTTCCGATTGGAAATTAACGACCCCGAACCAATTGCAACGATAAACTTGCTAAAGTTAATGAAATAAAACCGTCTCGCTTGTTTCAGTCAGGGGAGCAGTAGCAAAAGACAATATAGCCAAAGTAATAGCTACTTCAAGAGCAAGAGCAGGAGCAAGAGCAGTAGCCGTAGCAATAGGCACCATATTGTAAAAAAACAAGAACATGTCTTCTATGGAGTAACTTCTTGTTCTTGGATTCTGATTTGACTGTCTGGCGAAACTGAAGTAGACGTAAAAATAAAAGTAACTGCATTTAACAAAAAGTTTGTTCAATAAAAGTGAATCCTTGGTCCTGGCATACTTGTAGAGACACGAGTACGAATCCACTCTGTACAGGTTTTCTACGGATCTAAGGATCACTTTGGAATTGGAATCAGAATTAGAATTCTTTTGATGTAGGCACCTAAGATAGGAAGGAGAAATGTGGCACATACTCGTTCCAAGCATTTGGCATAGTACAAATGGCTTTCATATCCGGTTTCACAAGACAAAAATAATATTTTCCGTTTTATCTAGCTTCGAAAATATATCTGGTATCAAGAACGAGAGGAGCAAAGGAGAGAGAAATAATATACTGTAATCCGAAACACAGGCAGCAACAGTCGTTGAAGAATCCCTCAAGATTTTGCAAAAATTGTAAACATCTGTATCTATTTTACCTCTCCGTTTGACAACACACATTTCCACGAGAGAGACCACTAAAAACATGAGCCAGACCAGAACCATTAAGATTGCAATCCGATCTGTCCTTTCTTCTCGATCAAAGCGTAAAAAATCATTTGGGTCACATATTTTTGCCTTCTCTAGTACCAGCGCCATGACAACCACTTTTGTCACACGATGAGTTGAAATGGGTACCCATTCAACCTTTACTAAACTCGACCGTACGATGACACAGCGCTAGGTAATTCTTACATGTTTTAACTCCCACTACTATTACTACTTCAAACTATCCCACCACCAAGGTGACTAACACTAATGTACTACTAACGTAAATGCCAACAATTAAAATCCCCTTCCTGCAATGGCACACTCTCTAATGAAGTCTAGCATACGATTGAACTTGGTAATGTGAACCCCAGGTTTTAGCTTGGAAGGTGACGGCTCAAGTTACTAATAACTTTTAACTTTCCAATGTCACGTTCGCAACATTGGTCGCAGTGAAATTCAAAGCACATCAATTTCCACCTACATGCACACATGTTGCAACTAGTAGAAATATTTTCTATTTTATCCACCTATCCTACAAACAATGCGTTCCCATTTTTCCGATCAGATTGTAGACGCAGTTTGAAAATGGTATGAGGTGCTGTGGGAGGACACATTTGGAAATTGTTAGACACAGAAAGTAAATAAAATGCTAATGGAAATTCAGTCTATCACACTCGCAACCAGCAACGCAGGCGAACGTTATGATTATGGCGACGAAACACACCTAAAGACATAATCTAGAATGCGAATCTGAATCGAAAATGAAATGTAAATTCCCATTTTAGTATTTGACTAAGATGCTGTCCGTAAGATCCTTAGGGAGAAAGAGAGCAAGTTAAAGTTAGACTGGAATCTACGTCAACTTTACACTCTAATTAATGAAACTGTAAATGTGTTAAGATTCTTAGGAAGAGATCAAAACCAAAACCACGTTCTTAGGATTTGGTTTCGACTGTGGCTTCACACAATGTCACAAACACACACGAGCACCAACACCACAAACAAAATCAGTATCAGCACGCCATCATTTAATCCAAAAGAATTAGGGAAAGTACTACAACAAAACACAAAGTGTTGTAAAGCTACAGAGTACTTGAAACTTCAGTACCGCAAAACATCCCATGTATATATAAATAGAGCCTGCTTCTCTACTATTTGCTCACTCGCACTCCCTTCTTCCCATCTCAAACTTAACCAGCTTTCTCCCTTGTTCCACGCAAACTTTTACCGTTGGGTTTTTCCATTTTATCAATTCTTGGAACAACTATATTATGCTTCGGACAAGAACATACCACCAAAATACATATGCAATGCGGTAGGCACACTAGGCAAGAATGAAATCAGCGAATCAGGGAGGCAAGGCAATGAAATACTTTGTTCGACTCGTGCAGCAAGATCCTTTGTAAATACAAATAAATAAATTGCAAACTCATTCATTTCTAGCCAGTGTGAATTCCACCGCAAGATCCAGACTCGAATTTGTCATCATCAAATATTTAAGATATACGGAGGATAAAGTTGCGTGGTTGTGGTAAACACTTGCACGTCGGCTACCCCGTCCGAGCCAAATTATCTTGAGAAATGGAGTAAGTTGTGGGCAATTACTTGACTACTATGTGTTATTCTTTATTGTCTGTCAGTCCACAGCACGCAAACGGTCATTCTTGAACAGCAAACAAAAGCATACATTCTTTCATTGCGATAACTCTTACCTTCATAAATACACTGTAAGCAGAGAGGAGAGAACCATTCTTCCTCGTTTTGCGTGGTTTGCGTAGCATTGCACAAGAGATGCTGCACGTAGCATTGTTGTTCCATGGTTCTAACCATGCCAGTAACCAATACATATACAACCATCCATAATTATATTCTCCTACACAAATATATAGGCGATTCGGCTGATGCAACATGTGCCCAATTAGAGCTATGAAAAGCTTATAACCTATGACATATTAGGTGGAATATTTGCCGAGAGAAATAGAAGATTGTAGACTTGAAGAGGAATTTGCAATTTCAGCTCCCAAAAAGCTACTCGTACTCTTAGAGAAACAGTTGCTGCCGCTCAGAAAGGAGTTAAAGTTTTGTTGATATAAAGACCTTTTTATATAAAGGTCCCGTAAGATGATGATGATCGTGTCCGTTCGGTAAGTAAATTGCTCAAGGCTTAGTGGATTTCACAAACAAGCTTAAAACCACTGCTTAAACATAGTATGAGATCAGAAGCAACTGGTTCAATCAAACTGGAGAAGTACAAGTGGAAGGAAAGGCACGATTATGAAACACTGTACAGTCGTTTCTTCATGTACCTCAGTTTACTTGGACTCGAGCTAGAACCAGAGACAAGAGCATAAAAAAGGATGACGATGCGATACAATTCCCGGAGCCGCTGGAATGTGACTGGTTCACTTTTGAAGTATGACGAAACGTTGAGAAGGAGTAGTTTGAGTAGTTTTCTTGTGAAATTGTTCCACACATTTAATCACAAGTTAAATTCACTTACGCTAAATAGAGGCGTGAGCTGACAGACAAAACAAATTCTCTTTGACACCCTCACTCAATGTTCTTGCCCACACATACATAATGGAAAGGTACACTTCTCCATTAATACATAATTAGCTATGTGAGTTGCCTCCTTTTCCTCCAACCAAACTAAAAAAAGGTATGTATACCTCATTCGAAAATGTCATATCATGTAGTCACGAGTCTCTTTTCTGATTTCTATTCGCACTCAGCACATAGGAACTAACAATAAAACAAAAGCTCTATAAGTATGCCTAGCTGAAGTAGTCGAGTAGCTAGCTGTGGCGCGATTGGATTTAGATTGGCACACACACCCACTGATTATTCCGTTATTATTAGTTCCACCAAAACACATGGAGAAAGAGATATAGACAGCTATGGAAACCGGGACCAAGACCGAGTCGTGGACTGCACAGGGTATCATTGGCGCGCAGACTACATATTGCTTTCTATGCATATTCTCGACACAATTACGAATTCATATCCAAACCTCAGCTCCTCGTAGGTGTAGGTACCTACTAGGAGCTACAAGTAAGTTAGAGGGACACACGGTTACGCTACCAGCATGATTACTCGCGTCCCCGTCCACACAGCGCTTCATGTAGTATGTAGCTAAGTATATGACTCGATATGAGGTTGCGAGCTCATTAAGTACTTTGTCTATAAACACTTAACTGCTTGTTACTCCACCTACCAAAATATAATTTGACAAAGCTAATAAGGATTATTTGCTAGGTTATCATTAATTTATTTGCCTAGTCGTTCCCAAATTATTTTTAACTATCGATGCATCATAATTATTTGGTGTTCGTTGAGGGATACGGATGCGTAAGTGCATCGGAGCAGAAATCAATACCTCCCAATTTTCCCACTTGTCATCATACCATGCCATACCATATATGCTCTTTCCTATATCCCCTTAGTACAAACCAATCCAGTCTAATCTAATGAAATATAAAGTAATTATACAACTCACTTTTTCAGCTGCAATGCAATTAGTTTCGCTCAGCTTTTAATGAATCTCTAGCTCTTTGCCTTACAATCGAGTTTGAGGTGCTGATTTCCCCGTATCATAATCACGTAAGTGATACAGCGCTAATTATAATCTTTCTTTCATCCAGTGGGTGCTTACCTTGGCTTGGACTGAAACCAAAATCGACTGAACCTATGCCATGAACATGAAACTGAAGATGAATGAGAGGGATAGTAAAACGCGAGAGTTCTGCAAGGAAAACAAACTATTTAAGTGCTTTTTGTATCGACTGGCCAGATTACTGCCTGAGCACTACCACCAACTACATAGGTGCAGTTTCGCAATCGTCAGCAGTCTCTTTATCTGTTGGAGGGATAAAGCGCCTCATTTCCCTGAGTATCTGCTGTCTACTGTCTACAATCAACACCTATGTTAATACGCACTTGATTTTTAACTGTACTTTAGCACCCCGGAAAATTGGTAAGTAAACCTAATTATAGAACATAGAAGATAGAGAGATGCGGGAGTAGGATGGACCAGGGACCACGTCGGTTTGTCGGAAGTATGGTGAATCGTAAAATGCGAGTGAGCTGAGTGGATGGACAGACAATATGTGTTGTGTGTTTACAAAAGATGTTAGACATTCTGCAGACCTGAAATGGCGAAAGGACTCTTTCTCTCTCGGGGTATTTGGTGCTGCAGTTGGAGTTGTTACTTTGATAGGGCGATAGACGGTCGACGATTTGACAGTACATTGTACTTGAGTCACAACACTAGTATCACTATATTATAAGATCAAAGGCACTTTCGAATCCACTGCTATGGCATGGCATAACAAAGCTAGACTATCAACTTGTAATGTTGTAGCGTTCCAGTGTTTTAATGATGGAATGCACGTGGGGTACAGCATAGCAGACTCAGAGCAAGTCCCCTCCCCTCCTTCTCCTCCACCTCCTTCCTTTGACACCGAGAACACGAAAAGTGGAGGAGAGTCATGTGAACACTATATTGCCCGGCATTAGCATATTAATACTGGATCCTATGGCGCTAGCTGTGAACGCCCAGCTCTCCAGTACATAATTGCGTATACGTCACACTTGCAACTCCCTGCAACTCTCCTCACTGCAACTTCGTAAGGGTTACAACTTGCCTCATTCACATCTTTTACCCGGTAATTACCAAGAAGATAAGTTCGGTTTCTTATGGGCTTTAAACCCGCACAGACAAGTTAACGCTAACTACAAATATTTTTTCAATAGGTTCACACAGTGATCGCAATTAAACCCAGCAAGGGAAAGACCAAAAGCAGCAGCTAGAGGCACAGCTATGGAGGAGGCCTTCACTAGCATCAGCACTTGGTTGCTCCTGCTGCTTCTTCAAAGTCAAAGTGTGGCCGAGTGCCCGTGTTGTGTCTGCTCTCCCGCCATGAGTGTTTTTTCTGGAAAAGTGAATCCAATCAAGGACCCCGCTGGTGTAATTACATGGTATCCTATGCATAGGTAGATAATTATGAATATGCTCTCCCGCTACAGCTTTCCTCGCTGTACAGTTGGTATGGAGTGAGGGAAAGAAAGCACCTGCTTAGTGAAATGGAACTGCAGTATGTAAATGCCGTGCGTGTGAAAGTAGCTGGGCAATGAACATTAATATGTAGCCAGATATGTGGAGCATTAGAAGACGACTCTGCTTCTGGTGGAAGACTGGGTACCTTCTATGTAGTTCGCTATGGTATATTAGGTATGTTGGTATGGATTATAAGGTAAGTCGAACGGTATGTGTATAGTGAGATGGAGGTAAATACATTTATTGGTAGGGTGGTGACGCACTCACTCCCGTCATCCGCCACGGTATGTGTATGTAGGTAGCTAATGGCCGAGGAGGAAGCAAGTACACTAAATATGACTTAATTGCCAGGAGTTAGCCATTACGGGGTGAGCACACACGGGACGTAAATAGGTGGGAGAAAACAAATGCGATTAAATGATGGAATGAGTGGAAGACTGAATGGTGCAAGTTTTATGCTAGAGTCAAGTGGAAGGTGTCTTACCAATCTGAGGTACATCATAAGGACGATTGGCTCTTTTGCGATCTTCCGTCTTGCGACTTCCCATGGGAGCGGAGGCGGAAGGGTCACTGGATGAGGTGTGTTGTTGATTGGATGTACGCTTGAGAATGCTCAGAGCTGGGAGAAGACCGTTTTCATTGTCCTCGTCGTCCAAGTGATTATGATGATGGTCGTAGTCTTCAGGTGGTGCTAGATTGGCAAATAGTTGCTCATTCAGTGCTGCAAGTCTTTGTCCCAATAACTCATTCGATGGTAGATTGATAGAAACCGTATTATCAGGATCTGGCAGGAACGACAAGTGATGACTGCTGCTGCTGCTCCCTCCATTCCCGCTCCCACCTCTGCTATTACTGTTTCGGTTTCGGACCAAAACAGAGGATTCCCGTGGATTAGCCATCGTGCGATGATTGTGGCTAATATCTTGGAGCAAGGGCTCCTCGTCTGAATGTCCGTGAGCGTGTCCACCACGACCACCTCCTCCTCGCATTACCACGTCATTTGGGGGATAATTGTTAATGGAGTTGGTGTGAGGGAGGTAGTTCCAGAAGTGAATCGGCATTGGCCACATCCCAGACTCGATCAGCTCGCCAAGATTCTCCTCGTCGTGAAGAATCTCTTCCTCGGCTGCTCGTTCTGCTAATTTGGATGATGCGCTGCCACGCTTAGTATTAAATTTGACGGAATTTTGCGGGGATGAGGATGAAGGTGATAAGGAGACTGAAGCGTGGGCTGATGATGCAGAAGATATTGAGGATTTTTTCTTGAGATCGTGACTATTTAATTTATTACTAGATGAAATGCTGTTGCTCAGGCTGTTGCCGCTGCTGCTACTGCCACCGCTGCTTCCTCCGCCGCCACCTCTACCAGAAATCATCGGGGATCCGTTCGAGTCTAATTCTACAGAATTGCCTTTATCAGCTCCATACTGATTATTTAGTCTTATTCCAGTGGTCGGATCAAAGTCGAAGAGGATGAGGGCCGCTGCGAGGGACAGCGTCACCAATGCCGTCACTTTCATTATAGAATTAATTTTGAATAGACTTTTGGCTGGGCGACAGAGTTCAATCAATAGAATTTATTATCGGAGCGAAGTCAATCCAAGACTTTCCACCTCTTTCTATTCAATGGCCCAACAAGCCAATTGGGAATCTTAAAGTTTTAGCAACTAACGAGTGGTAGAGTACAGAGCTGGGATTTTAGGAGGTGTGTTGAGCTTTGCTGTGGAACACTCCCGACTCGATTTCTATCGCTCCTGACTCAGAATTTGCTCCTTTGCTTAGAGAGACATGGACGCAGCCATTACATTGACTCCTTATTGGTTTAATGTTCATTTTTCCTGTGGTAGATGCAAGTAGTAAGGATGATGATCCAGGTTGCCTCGACTCGCAGAAGCAAAGTTTGCTCCAGGTGAGGACACCTTCTATTCAACGCGTCTCTTCTCTTCGCAACTGAATGAATTTATGTGAGCAATTCAATTACTCCTTTGATTTGCCAGGTAATTTGTGTTGTGACTGACTTGGGGCCGGTGCTAAAGTTAATTTCCCCCTCCTTGTTTGTCTTGTGTCCAGGAAAGCCAAGTCAAGACAAGTCAAGTCAAGTGAAACGAAGCGAAGCTTCAAAGTTCCAATTTCCAGTTTACGATTATCTGTAGAACCGCACACGTTCCGCGGAGGTGTGTCCTTATCTGATTCTTATCTCCCTGATAGTAGATAATGGAATACCCACTCCCTATATGGCTCACAGCTACAATTATACATTCGATTTTTGATGTCACTGTCTTTTCAATGTTAGCTTCAGTGATCGGAACATGCCTCCTTTACCGTCCACAATGATTCCACATAAAAGTCAGATGGTAAATAAACTCTGTTCGCAAAGGCTTTGTCGACTGCAGAGCAGCACACGAGCAGATTCTCATCCAATTTCACACGTTACTTTTTATTTTCTAGCCTGTCTTTTTATACTCCGAAATTTCTGTCTTCAGCACACTCGATGAGTCCTGTCAAATTTCCGATCAAAATCAAATCAAGATACCTATGTATGTGAGCGTGGTGTGTTCAACACGTAGGTACATGCAATCATTCCTATGTATTGCTTTACCCCTACGGAGACAATCTAGGTCATTCCTCGAGTCTAGATGGCTCGCAGGCACATATATAGGCATAGTAATTATTCTCCACTAGGATTCATGCAGGAAAATCAAATAAAGAACAAAATGCAGAAATACTGAGAAAAGAATCGAGCTGAATTTTTAATTTGAGGCTGAGCAATGAGTAATTAATGAAATCAAATTTGGGCATCACCATCAACAGCGGAGGGAAGTAGATGTTCAAAAGACTGTCATTTCCAGGCGTCGTCGTCCACGATCAGACGACCACCAAGCAACGAACAAAGGACACTTGAGGATTCACCTGAGACCAGAGATTGTGATTACGTTCGGAGAAGGTGCTGCTGCTGCCGATTCGATTTCAACTCTTTTCTTCTATCGCACTCTACAATTTTAGTCGTTTACTCCTTTACTCCACTACGGCTTCCGTCCACGTCGAATTAGATTATGCACGTAGAAAATTAATTGGTATAGAATTACTTGATCTAATCCAACTACGATTTATTCTTTTCGTCTCGCCCCTGTCTCGTCTAATTTGCTCGCAGCTTCACTTTGGATTACACACCCGTAATCTTATCGTGTTATGCAATGTATTTTGATTTGTAGTTGGCTTGCAGGTATAAAGCTTGTATTTTCATATCGTACGAAGCGTCGTTCCACAGAGAGGGTGCAATTCGATCTGATTTTAAGTATATATATATATAATATGTATATATTCACCTGAATAGTTTCTCTTACGTTACTTCTATTGATTACCTTTGCTGGTTTTTATCGATGATCACTAATATTTTCAGTTTCGTTTTCTCCCTTCTCAAAGCAAATATAGCTATTCACCGCTTGATTCACTCACATTATTATATTCTAATTCAATTGTGGGCTCTGAATTCAATTATTAAGGAATCAGAAATAGCCAATGCCCAAAATCCAAAATGTTCCACTGAATTGACTGGATTAGAAAAAGAGATTGAGTAAGCAGAAGTGTTCCTAGCTTCACGTCTTCACTCGAGTACTTATGGCTTCTCTGCCCGAGCTTTCGTCAAAACTTTTTCGTAGTCTTATGGATGAGAAAAATGATATTTTTTGCGGAATGTAAATTTAGTATAAATGTAAATTTGTAATTATTCTGCTAGCAGATAGATGAAGCGAGTGCTTTTTGAAGGTCGTTAAAAGTAAGTTGCTGTATGCAGGTTTAATTGAGTCCGGGAAAAATGTAATGAATGTATTAGATTAGTTGAGTTTAGCTGTTAGTAGGATAATAGAGTGAATGTTGTTGATGCTTGGTTGGTAGTGCTCGTGGTGAAGTTGATACTATTGATGAATGTAGGTTGCATGGGAGCGAAGATCGGGATGGTGTGCTAGCTGGATGGTCTAACGAGGATTTGAGGAAAGGACTCGAGCTTTCCGAGGAGAAAATGATAATTCAACTTCGCCCCCGCACTCACACACACACATACACACACACTTGCCAGTCGCTTCCACACTCACTCACGGCCACACACCGAAAACACCGAGAGAGGAGAGAGAGAGGAAGAGAGAGAGAGAGCTGCTGCTGCTGGTGTGCGGTGCTATACTTGCTTAGTCTCAGGCAGAGTAGAAGCTGTAGAATGAATCAAACTCGATTCTGCAAACTACTGCCACCACCATCCACCACCAATGCTCCGCTCAACCAAGATACACACGGGTGGAATCCACGATCCACGGAACTTTGCCCATGAAAGTGCAAAGCTTTTCCTTGCACAGCAAACCAAGGTAATACTCTGCTCAATGCTCTGCAATGCCATGGACTAGACAAGGCAAGAACTCATGGGCAAGCGAAAGAAAGTTCCTACTTGCGATTCCCATGTAGCTACCTGTCTGCAAACCCAAGGCATACCATGCCATGCTAAAATTTGCCTTGGCTCTTCGGCAGCTCATTGACTTTCATTCAACAAGGGAAAGCAGAGAAAAAAAGCTAAAGCGAGAATGTTATGCGATGGAAGGAAGGGAAAGGGAGCGCGAGGCTGTAGCCATGAAAGTCCTCAAGAAAGGAAAGTCAAGTAAACATGCTACGGATAGGCTGTACAATGTTCGTACGTACTGCTGATGCATTGCATTCAGAAGGTAGCCGGAGCTGAGAGTGAGTTGGGAAGGGAAGTCAGCAGTAGCAGTCGTAGTCGTCCATGCACCCAGATAGACAGTCAGCCAGGCAGATAGTACCATCATTATGTCTGCACAGAAATTTCCTCGGGAATATTCCTCTTCTTCTTACTCAACTTCCCTTAGCTTCCCGTCCGTAGACTCATCGTCAGTTGAATCAACGACCAGCATTTCCCTGCACTTTCTCTCACTCTTTCCGTCTGTCCTCTTTGCCGCTCGCGCTCAAGTCTCAGTCGACTCACTTGGCTTCGGCTGCTCCAATTTACATGGGCCAAAGTGGAGGCAAGTAATTTGTAGCGTTTTCAGCATGACGTTCATTCACTACTCTAGCTCTCTTTGCATTCACTCATATGTAGCAATGTACCTAGAATAATAAGCTGTATGCCTGTATACTGCATGTGTATACAGTATGCAAGTTTTACGATTGTAGCACCACATTATATTATGTAGTACGTGGATATATGTTGTGGGATGTGATAAGCCCAAGAATCTGTGGACTCGGGACTGGACGATGCCTCTAGTAGGGATGTTGTACCTATGAGCATTTTCATTCACCAACGAGCATGCTATATGCTCGAGCTATAGAGGTATATAGTGGTGGCTGTGCGAAGGTATGACGATAGGAGCGACTGCGACGATCAAGACGAAGATGATAAAGATGCGCTTGGAAGGGTTGGTTTTCGGATGGAATCAGACTGGTGGCAATGCATTCTGGGCATCTTACATCATCATCGCAGTTGGTACACTGTAAAAGTTGTAGAATCTTAAAACAAGAAATAATACATCTAAGATGTATTTGTAATTGGGTCAAATACGAGTAGAGTTTTTTCGATTTAGATGTTTTTATGTGCATCTTGAAGATGCACTAAACGGAAAAACATCTTCAAGATGTAAATCTTGACATTTATTAATTAATTATTTAAATTAGTAATGCATTACATTTATTTCTTGTTTTAAGATTGTATAATTTTTACAGTGTAGTCTTTTCCTTTTTTCTTTTCCTTAGCCACGCTTTCCTTTCCTTCCATTGCATCCCATTGCATTCCCTTGAATTACCAGATCCTCCATCTACACTCTTTCCGTCTCGCCTCCTTTTCTTCGATCTTTCTTTCACTTGGGAACATATTTTGATCAAGTGTTCCAAAGTACTTACATTGTAGTGGTGTAACCGCTGTAGCCCCTGTAGCAGTCCGGTTCATATCACGTACAGATAGAAGGGACGAAACCAACCAGTTCGGAGTCATAGACTATAGATATACATCTGAAGATGTCAAGTCCTAGAAATCCATAGATCCAAAGAAGCTCCTGTGATCTGGAGGTAAGGGCATTTGTGGAAAGAGATCTCTACGCCTACGCATTTCAATCCAACCTACCCTCAATCCATTCCTAGTCATTTCATGGGCAATCGAATCTTAAAGAACCAACGGAAATCGGTCAGGCATGTCGCTTGAATTAAGTACTTATCCTTTGTCAGTTTATCTTCATTTTTTTCCTCTTTTCAAGCTTTAATTTTCAATATCCACAAACGTTGTTACAACGACCATCTCAAGGAAAAACGTAATCAACGTTAATTGATCATTTTTCTCAAATACTTGTTTGTTTCCAGCTGATCTTCCTCGTGAGAACTAATAACAACGCAACTGCTGTGGGTATGGATGGTTACTAAAGCTAAGGAAAGTAAAGCTAAAGAAGTAGGTGTAATGTCAGCAAGTAAAACAGAATGTAGTCAAGATTACCAGGTACCAGGTAAAACGAATTCGTCATTATTGAAAACTGCAATACAATACGTACAATTGGGACTGGTCATTCCTCGGCTAGTGTTTTTATTTCTGATGATGCAAACTTGAATGACGTCACTCCGAGATTCTTGCAATCTAGAATTTAGTCACAAGACAAATCGCAAGTGTAAGGAGAGTGGAAAAGTGAAATAATAAAAAACAAGTAATGGTGGTCTAGCGATAAAAGGAATAAAATCCTACACGTCATCACAACATCATCGGCATCGATATACAGATCAACACTAACTACTGCTATGGATGTATGCACGAGAGTTTTCATGGTTGTTAGTAATACAGTAGTCAGAGTAATCAGTTAATCTGCGTTGGGAAAAGGAGAAAGAAGGAAGAAAGGAAAGGAAAGAATAAGCGAAAGCGCTGTTCCTATTGGGAGGGTGGTGGGAGTTGTGAGTAAAAATCTGTAAACCAACATCACCATGAGGAATGGATGGATGAAGGGAGCCGTTCGGCGGATGGGAAGTTGGGCAAAAGCGAACAACTGAATTCGACAACTGTTAGACAATGGAATGGGCGAGGGGAGAGAGAGGCACTGCTAAGTAATGGTAAAGGGAATAATAATAGAACTGGCGCCAGCCATTTTACTCTGAGCACGGAAATCCCATGTATCCGTTTGCATGTGTGTAGTTTGCCTACACACGTAGCAAGTGTAGGACAGTAACATAGTTGTACGTCTCTATGCAGCACTACGTAAAATTCCTCGAGTTATAGCTGTACGGGAATAATGAATGGAGAGGAAGGGAGGACACACGAGGTATTCCTAATCTTCCCAACTTTCATCGCCACATTCATTTTTTAGACATCTCCTTCCACTACCACTATCACCATCATCACGATCACCATCACCACCAGCACACGTATCATAGTATGATACGAAAAGTGAAAATATTATATGGTATTACATTTAACAACTAAGAACCCAGACGTTTGCTCAGGATGACTTGAGTGCATTTGAGTGGGCGGGAAGTGCCGCAGCAAGGCCGAGCTTCATGTGGCAGTCATTGGAGGTATCAAACCGAATTTTCCAATCCGAACAATACACAAAAGTATCCGTTGAATGAAAGAAGGAAGAGGAAGTAGTGAGTCACAAATTGCTAATTTGTAAATTGAGTTGCTCCGTCGATCCCTTAGTTTGACTCATTCCTATGTGTGAGTTCCTTAGTTTCCTGGTTGGCTGAATCAAACAGTGACACGCGAAAGCCGTGAAAGTTTGTATTCTCCACGTTTTTCTTGAGTAAAGCATTGGCCGAGTTGAACAGAAGCATTGGGAAGTTTCCTCCAGCCAGACAAACTTGACTAGACACTACATTATTATTATACCTAACCTATTCCTCATGCACACACACAGCGCCAACTCGCAGAGGACCTAATATTTTAATCAAAACCTATCAACTTCTTTCCCGCTCACATTTTCCATTTTAGATTACCGTACAGAGTCACTGTATTTTTCCCTTTGTACTTCGCTCTTCAACACTGCTCATTCTTGCATCCTCCACTAACTTTGTCAGTTGAGGAGATAGCGGAAGGCAGAGAGGAGAAACAGATAGACCGAAAGAGATCACTTGATTCGGATTCCTCCATGGAAAACCTTTTGAATTCCTATTACAGTGAAACTTCGTTATAACGACACCTTACGGGACCGATTTTCTTGGACGTTATAGAGAATTGACGTTATAAACTATAACGTCCAGACGTTATAAGCTATAACGACTAGACGTTATGAACTGTAACGTCCAGACTTTATAGGATGCTACGTTCGGTTACATAATAAACTATACGATTGGAGACGAAAATGAAATACGTGCTACAGTAACTGTGTTTTTGATAATCAATTACAGTGAAACTTCGTTATAACGACACCTCACGGGACCGATTTTCTTGGACGTTATAGAGAATTGACGTTATAAGCTATAACGTCTAGACGTTCTGAACTGTAACGTCCAGACTTTATAGGATGCTACGTTCGATTACATAATAAAC
Source organism: Ptenothrix huangshanensis (assembly GCA_036851915.1). Classification (NCBI taxonomy): domain Eukaryota; kingdom Metazoa; phylum Arthropoda; class Collembola; order Symphypleona; family Dicyrtomidae; genus Ptenothrix; species Ptenothrix huangshanensis. Next base: position 740 of record JAAXYX010002831.1, on the reverse strand, counting down.
TATACGATTGGAAACGAAAATGAAATACGTGCTACAGTAACTGTGTTTTTGATAATCAATAGACGCTTTATTGTATTATATAAAGATTAAAATAAGCTCTTCGTTTGCTTCTTACTTGTGTATCGACACTAATTTATCTTTTAGTTTCTAATGTAAAACCTTTCCCACAGAGTTCAAGAAAGAATACACTTGATTTGCATGGCCATATTTAAACACAGCAAAGATGGGAGGTTAAATTGACGCATATTGTCTCATGCTGATCGTAACAGCACAATTATGATGTCCATATCAATGAAAGTTACACATTAGCATAAGTTTATCGTTGCATGAAAGTACGTTTCTTATAGTTAGTCATTACATAGGACAATCTAACATTATTCGATTTTACGTAATTACTGAAATTATAATATAAGTTCATTATACTTGTAAATGTTTAATTATATACGACGGCTAAAGGTACGTGCAAACCAGGGTTCAGAGGTGGTTATAACAGGGGGTGGTATTTACATGGTAATAACATGTATTAACAGGGGCGGTAAAAACCTGGCTGTTTGGGATAAAGTGGGATAAAGTGGGATAAAGTGGGAAAAACTCAAGAATATCCTATTTATGAATTTTCAAACGGCGGTTTAAAATCAGTAGCCTTATTTTGATATTGTAGTCTTAATTTACTAAATTTTGTCTTCCATTTTGGTATGGAATTACGTACTTCAAGCTACTTTTGCTATATGAATAGCGTG
>JAAXYX010002830.1:0-16157 GCA_036851915.1 Ptenothrix huangshanensis | reverse complement strand
CACATGCAAGTAGTGGATGCATTTGCATTCCTCTATGGATTTTTTTCCCTTGGCTTGCCCTCAAGAAAATTCAAACAAAATACTTAGTTGAACTTGAGATACGATTAACAAGCAAAAGCTAAAACCAAAACCAAAAAATAAAACCAACCTACACACGTTTGTGAGTGCCTATTCATAGAATACGTAAAAAGACCAAGGAGAATACTTACGTAATAGGAGTTTACAATTATTTCAACAGTTGACTCGACAGATCGATGTACCAACATAGATTGTAGATACGTAATTTGCTGAAAAGTCGGATTCCAAAAATAGTTGAATAAATTCGGAAAATTGTACCGTGTAGTCTACAATGTACAAAGGCAAGATTTTATCAATTTTCAGTTGTACAAAATCTTTTCTGTTAAATTAATGAAATACTTACAAGTTAATTGTCTAAAAATCGTCATTATACAATTTTTGTTTACATTTTGATTGCAGATTGAAAATGCCCAACGTGAAAGTATTGAAAGTATATGAAAGTGAGGAGTGTGTGAGATTTGATGTCGGATGTTGTTTTGTTTGCAGTTGATAGATAATATTAGTTATAATAATAGACATGTGATATCACCATGATTCCTTTTATTGCCATATGCCATATGACACTTTTGTTTATTTAAATATCATGACTTGCGATAATGGCTGTAATAATGGTTATTGTATTTTATGTGAATGAGAGTAATGACAAATGATGCCGTTGTAGATCATACCCACGGAAGTAGGTAGGTAGGTATGGTGTAATTAATTGTAAGTGCGTAGTGCAGTGCGTTTACATTCGAGATTCAAGTTGTTCGGTGAGCTTCAACACTTTGATTTATTGTATCAATTAGGTAAGTGAAGTTTGAATGAAACTCACTTCTCCCTCCTCAGCTAACTTTACGTAACCAAAAACCAAAGAATGCACAAAGAAATAGAATCTGAATGACAAATGACATATGGTGCGGCTCATTTGTAGGAAAAGTTGGGATTGTAATTCTAAATTATGTAGCCATGGATGATAGAGTTAGTTGCAATTACAATGCGATGGGCTGTTTGGGGTTATCTTTCATTTGATATGTGTGCTTGCGCCTACACTGTCACCATGTTGCCTGTGTATATTTGGCTACCGATACTTTGTTTGTATTGTACTATTGTGTTTTTGGTTCATTCATTAAACGGGTGGAATGCGGTTCGGAGTAATTGGCAGAGCTCAGAATTATTGCCGACGTCTAGAGTAGGTACTAAGAGTTTGGCTATCTTGTGTGTGTCCGCCTGCTCCCTGTCATTGTCGCTTTCATTCTGATTCTGATTCTGATGCATTGGTTCGGGTTTTTGGCCTGGTCTGGTCTGGTATATAGAGACGAATAGTGGTCATTGCACTATCTATCTTCTGTGTCAACTTGCTAACTGGACAGTGGAAACCGACCACCAAACAAGATCCCAGCTCTCGTACATTATCCAGTAGTGTACGAGTGATACCTACTTGAATGGGCTTGGGTGTTGGGACAAACACAACTTCACAGAAGCTATCCATTTGTTTCCCTCACACTAAATCAGTCCAGTTAAACGAGTCATTGTGAACAGATTAGCGTTGTGTCTTTGTTTGTCCTGGTTTTGGATTTATGTTAGGGTGTGATTCCGATTCAGTATAGAATCTCTTGCCACCATCGCATCGGGACCAGACAAGTCCAGGCCAAACACGACACTGCACTGTAGCTTCATAGTTGGTGTTTGTCTGATGCCAAAGGCTTGTAGCTGTGTACAAAGAGGAATATGTAGATATTCACTGACCGATGACCGGCCTGTATAATTTGGTTGCAGTGTAATTACTTTGAATTTATCTTGATATGTAGTGCACATTAGCTATGTATTTACCTATCTCTATGTATAGGTAGGTACCATGCACTCCTCTTTATCTTTTATCTTCTTTATGATTTCTTTGACTCCGTATCCGTACGGATTAGGGACGTAGAATGAGATAAGTAATTGCTGTAGACACAATGGAAAGGAGTTTGAAAGGAACATATGCATCATTGTATGTACAATTAAACATGTATCAATTGTGGGTTATGAATTGAACATACCAAACCAAATCCCTAAATTTGGGGCATCTACGAATGAGAATGAGGCTATTTCAAGCTAGGTATCCTGTTCCTGTCGTAGTGTGTGAAACCACACTTTGGTTGGACGCTGCACTTGGAATGTATAAATAGGTAGGCATACTACACGGATATTTACAATGCTCTGTGCTGTATCCGTATGGATTGGGTGTATGTGCAGTGTATAGGGAAATACCTACCAATGCAACAGATACAGATGACTTGAACTGAGCCATGGCTTAGACGCTTTCGGTTTCAGTCAGCGTTTCAGATCAAGTAACGAGAACAACCACACGAAGCCTTTCCCAATAGTCTTAGACTTGAATACAGCTTGAATTTTTTTCCTTTCCTTCAACTTTCTATTGTTCAGCTAGAATTTTTTGCTGAAGGCGAGGATTTATGACCATCTCCCACATTTTATCTCTTCTCGTCTCTCCTCACAATGATTTCCAGTCAACTTTGCTGGTACTTCTAACCTCCTCATGCGTCTCATCAAACTGTCCTGTCTCATTCAAGTCAGCAAAAAGAAATTCATGGTTGTGATTCTGAATCCAGCCTAGCTACCAAACACAACATATAACTTATTATGTTCTTCTGCCTTCTGCACTCTGAGCATGTATTTACACATGCACCTATGCAGTTCGAATTGATATAAGTGAAGTTCCGTATACTTCCAATTAGAACCTCGGCATAATTGCATGCCCAGACGACAATGCACAATAACTGCAGATATGCAACGCAGAAAACAATTTTTTCAAAGTCACAATCAGGATTTGTTTGTAGTCTGAATATGGAGTGGGCGGGCTAGCTCAAGAATGCATTCTCACTTTTGTCCTTTTACATAATGCAATCTATGTACTTAGCAGTCAAATTACTACGTTCAAATGACACGAGTTTAATTAGATGTGTGAAAAAAGAGGAAAAAAATGCAGTACGCTACCCATATAAGTCCAGGTAGGAATATTTGTGATGAAAAATGCACGAATACGAATTCTGGAAGAATTTATTTTAGCATCATGAATTTGTATGCAGAAACAGGAAAGCTTAGGTTAGTAGGTAGTAGGTAGCTATGCAATTTAGGTTATAAAGCATACTTATATATTGACCTGTTGATAGGGAAAAAACAAAAAAATCTGTAGTCAGTTCATAGATGGAACATGATCCCTGCAAAGTACTATTAATGACTGTATGTAGGTAATGAATAATTACTGGAGATTCACTCATGTAATCCAGCCATAGATCCTGATTATGCTAAGTGCATGTTATTTGTTATTCTCACTGGAAACTGCCTCCCTTCATTCAAACTGTCATTGCACTTGGCTTTAGGGGAGCTACAGTTGTGCATTTAAGCCAAATTGGCTACTGTTCAAAAACAACTTAAACTTTTCATTTCAACTGATTGTTTGTCATTGCCACGTAATTATGTTGGTACCTACATAAGTACGTACAATAATGCATCACCGTTGATTGGTGACCTTAAACTGGCTGGTATTTTGTTACTCAGTCTGTCAAGAGTATCTAAGCCATTCAGCTTATTGATTGTGTTGAACACTCCAAACTGAACCTGAACGCCGACACAGGGAAGAAAGTGTGGGTGAATTACATACACGATTTCACAATAATAGTGGGCATCGGTACTCATAACTTGTGATCAAGAGGGGTCTAAATTCAAATGGGAAAGTGAAAGAACAGATTTGGATTTCGGTCGTGATTGCTTGCTTAGTATGGTGTTGAGCATTGGCATTACTTAATCCAGAAAGGGAATAAGTATTTCATTTTAATTATTGTATTAAAGGAGCATAGCGTTCACCCATTTAATTGAATTGAATTTGTATATACCAATGTATATTCAAATATAGCTGTGAAGCACCAATAAATGATTCGAATTGAATGCAGAAGCTGTCTAGACACTTGTTATGTAACTCAGATATGATTTGGTAATTCTCCGTGTGAGAATTTATTACTGTTGGGGAGCATGAAGCTCTCAACAACAGAGGAGAATTATGACATATAAATGATCCGAATGGGTATTAGAGTGCAAGCGTGAGGAAGGCAATCTACTGCACGTATAGTGCATTCTGTGTATACCACTGTAAACACAGAACTCAGATACTCATTTTGGTTCACAATTTCCGTCGTCGTCAATAAAATTATGTACCACATACGTACGAATTGGTGATATAGGTATGTATGGGAATAAAATTTATCACCAAAATAAACAAGTAGTAAAATATGGTTATTAAACCATAAAAAGTATCGTACCTAGAACGGAGACGAAGAAATGATGATCATGACAGGACTAGACCAGGAGCAAAAAATAGTGTACATTTTACACTTAATGCATCAATGTTGAGTGAAGGTGGTATGTGGAAGAGCAAAAGTCCATGGCAGTGTGGTGGTTGATGATGTAGCCAATTAGTTCATGCTTGTGTCCTCCCATAAAATGCAGCTCGAATAATGTCTGTGTGTGTCCATGAGTAATCATTTCAATTGTAATTTTGACCTGGTCGTAGTTTATGAATAAATTGATTTTTTTCTATTTCAGAATCTGTGTAAACAAAGCAAGCAAATAATCAGCAAAGTTGAACAGTTAAAGCCATCAAAGGATCGGCACTGAAAAGGGATAGAAAATGAAAATGGATAGAATACCACGAAGCCAGGATAATGCAAGCCAATTTTTGGTCCCGAAGAGCGACCGCAACCGTAATGGAGTAACCGGAACCGGTAGAAACGGAAGTCGAATAGGGTCGAAAATGTACGCGGGTTTATGGCTAGCCTGCACTCTACTGACAGCTGGTGTGAGGTTTGCAGACGGGCAAGATGTACAGCAGAATCCATGCGAATTTAACGAAACAAATTTTGTTCACTGTCAGTGCAGCCCACATGGAGCACCCTTACAAGTTGAAAGAGCCAGTTGTGGAGTATTTGGGGATGCCAGGATGACTTCCGCGGAATGGGAAGTAATTGGGAAGTTGGAAAATTTACAGTCGTTAGAATTCAACGTTCGTCCTGTGAGAAAGTTAAAATTCTTCATTCCAGACATTGTTTTCCATCGAATGTCAAACATGTCATATTTTCTTCTGAAAATGGCTGATGTGGAAAGAGTCCCTTCGTTTGCATTAGGGAATTTGACAACTCTCCGTGAAGCGTTTCTCGATGCGAACGATATTCGCTTCCTCAGTCCTCATGCATTTGCCCATCTTCACTCCCTGAAAACCCTGAGTTTGCGGGACAACTTGATTCTGGAGGTGAATCGAGATGTTTTAGTGGACCTACCTCAGCTTACAGTATTGTACTTGGATAAAAATCACATTCGGTTCATTCATGACAATGCATTCAAGGATCTTGGCGGTTTGGATCAGTTGTACGTGAGCAACAACAATTTGACAGTCCTTGTAAGGGAAGCCTTTTTCGGCTTGAGAAAACTTCGGCAAATCGATCTACGTAGTAACACTATTGAATACTTGGGTGACCATACATTTGCTGAAATGCCCATGCTTGAGGATTTGGATCTGCAAGCTAACCAAATCAAATCTGTCAGTCCTACTGCATTCGCTGGTCTGAAGGAACTTGCAAGATTGAATTTGAAAGAAAATAAAATCGTCACTTTAAACCACAGAACTTTTGAGTCCTTGCAGAAAGTCTACTATCTAGATTTGCGATCAAATGAATTGGAAACGCTGGAAGAAGGACTTGTTTCCCCTATCTACAACAACCTCCGGAATGTTAGTTTTCAACTGTTGGTCGAAGGTAGCCATTATTTTATTTACTTTTCCTCTTTCCCTCTATAACTCTGCTAGTTCTGTCTGGGCATCTATAAATATACTTGAGACTCAAACCTTTACCTACCTACAGCGACAGCACATTGCGCACTGCTTTCACTTACTTCTTCCTGGGTAAATATAGGCAAATGCATTTTCTTTTGCCGTCAGCATGGAGCTCAACATGCAATTTCTCTATCAAATTTTTGTTATCGTTCCCAAAAACTTTCCCAAAACTTCTCAAACTGGGTTCAGTGTAGCCATGAAATGAGAAAAAAAACGAGAAAAACTACGGAGTATTTAAATAGATTTATATTACAAAATGAACCAGAGTTCGCACGGAAATGTAGTTTCACAATGACTACCGTAAAGATAATAAAAATGTAACTTTCTCCTAAATACTTTATCCCCCTACACAGTCCTAACTTACCTATTGGGAGGTTGATGCGAGGAAGAAAGATCGCAAGGGAAAACTGTGTGTAACACAGATACTGCGAGCTGTGAATAACACGAATGTCGAAAATAAACGCACGGTGTAAACGCAAGAGGTGTATATATGGATGTATGCAAGTTTATTCCACGGAATCCTTAGCATTGCGTGTTCTCAAATTAGTCGAGAATTTTTCAAGCAAGGCAAAAATAGGAAATAGTGTTGCAAGGTCTTCTAATGCTCTTGCAGAGCTAATGATGACGGCGATGAGTTTTCAGAGTTTTCTTTCTCCCTCCCTCACTCACTTACTCATTCACCTCTTTATCTATAGTTACTGTATAGAGAATGGGGAATAAAGAGTGTACGGAAAGAATAAATGGTCATGGCTATTAACAGTGAGCTAGGGAAAAAGGTTGTAAAAAACTCCTTCCCTCGCGGCCATAAATCATTGAAATTAGTAATAGAGCAAGTAGGAAAAGGGAAGGTACATAATGTCATAGTAAAGATAGATAGAGTACTGAAAGAATCATCTCCTCTTCCTCTCTCTCTCCCATTATTAATTCTCATTGACTCAGCACGAAGTGGAGAATAAAATAAAAAGTCTCAAAAACAAAACTCACAGTTAAGATCAGTAGAATTTTATTATGTTTATCTGCTTGCATCGAAGTAGTTATAGACCGTATCTTCTACTTGTTCTACATAATGCTGTCAACTGTCCCATGAACGTATGATATGATGCTGTGATGGCTGAGAAGTTGAGTTCTACGTTTCAGAAGGAACGACAACAACCACGACAAAACCCTTTTTCGTCTTATCACGACTCATTCTGATTTTTAGTCTCTAATAAAACATACTGGTCATCTTTCACATAAGCTTATACGACAGAATTTCCCCTTTTTAGTTTCTTAGACTGGTATGTATAAAGTTATTAGTTATTTTTTATGATCACGATTATGAATGTGAGACGGACTACAGTTGCACGTATGTATGTTATTAGTATTTTAAAGGTACTGACGCCGTATAAGTCCTTAGTATGACTGCAAGCTGCACCTGCTTTATGTCGTTCTCATTCTATTTGGTGTTGTCAATTATTACTGGACTGAAGCAGTTATGTATAAAAATGCATTAGTATATGTATGTATACACTCTCAAAAGTGCAGATGAGTAAGAGGTGTAAAAATCCATAGTTAAAATTTGACTTGATTGAATGTGTTAATTACAGAGGTTGAAAATCAGTTGAAGATGAATGCAAAATATTTATGAGTTGGAAAAATTGCACTCAGATATAATCGACCCATATGGAACTTTATTTCTAACACATCTTCAGCCGCGTTCAACACATTAAATAAAGTCAAAATCTTACTCACGGATCTCTTACTTATGTATACGATGGGTAGAAGGGGTGCATTATTTTTTAAAATAGATATCAAGTTTGTAGAGTGTATACTAACGTACATATGCAGTTTGTAGTAGAAAAAACTGGATACTGGATTTCAATACAGAGAAAATCGATTTAATTTAGGCGCGCAGACACCATCCATAGAGATACAGATAAATGATGCGTATCCTACACCCATCGTAGTCGTCATCGTCACCATCATCGTCTGACGACAATAAAACAGACATGATTATATTTTTATTGATTTTCTCAAGAGAAAATGAGACGTGGCCAAAGGTCATAAAGCGACAACATTTTAACCCGCGGGTCATTTAATTATTCAAAAGCTATCACTGTGTAATTATCTCTTTCGTTTCTACTGGCACTGGCTGCGAAAATATTTTCGCAGTCAACTCCACTCAGTCGACAATCTGTGACAGCTAATGAAAATATCGCTGATCGAATGTACATATATAATTACACATAATATAAAATAAGATTTGATGGGGTCGCGTCGTAAATGAATTGCTCTGCTCCTCATTATCGTTGTTGTTCGAGTCGGAATTACAGCTTTTAAAAAGCTCTAAAACATGATCACGCCNTCGGAGGATGTTAAGTTTTGCATCTTCAACGACGATATATAATTACACATAATATAAAATAAGATTTGATGGGGTCGCGTCGTAAATGAATTGCTCTGCTCCTCATTATCGTTGTTGTTCGAGTCGGAATTACAGCTTTTAAAAAGCTCTAAAACATGATCACGCCATTTCCATCAACTTTTATTTAGGGCGACAAATTTGTATTAATTATTCAGTTGCTGACTCCTAATCAGTATGTACATATACACATATTTTAGGTTGAAGCGGGTTATTTATTTTCAAATACGGATCTTGTCTTATTTTGTATTTTCTCGTGGTCAAGCAATCAGTCATAATTTCAATACGATGTATGCAGCTACATACAATATAGTGCATATATGTATAGTTATATGGTATATCCTATAGCATATATATATATATGCTCTATGTAAATCAAAACATTTACGTAGCTAAATATAATCATGAGCATGGAAATAAAATAATGTAATCAATTCTTGGTTTGGTATTTTGTAGGAAATCGGTTCGTTTGCGACTGCCGAATTCTGTGGATCCAAGAATTGTGTAATGATACGTCCAGCACAAGTGTCAAATTTCACCTGAACAAAACTAAATGCAATTTCTTCCAAAGACATAGATCTCATCCTGGTCAGCCGCATCGAATGAGACAGGGACAGAAGGGAACTCATCATAACCACCATGTCCATTCCAGCACCAATTCCAACGTAGGTGGACTGACATCACCATACAATTCAAACTTGACGGTGTTAACTGTTGCTCCGGAGGAGACTACGTCATATGCAGAGTTCGACTCGATCAGATTTGTTATGGACTTGAATCCAAAGGAACTTGAGTGTGAGGATAGTAAGGTGACAACTTTGGTGAGTGTGAGTACACATGACCCTCCAGAATCCTCGGAAGTTCTTCACCTGGCCACTCCCACAACAGACACTCCTGTTCTCATTAAGAAGAAAAAGAAGAATGATCAAACAACAACACCGGATGAAATTCAGTCCGAACAATCCGATAATCCGCATACGAATCCCAGCCAGAGTTCAAGGTCATCTGTACCGTCAGCAGCAGCGTCTTCCACCATATTTCACCCAGGAAGGCAAATCTCAGTTTCTCATCATCTTGCCACATGGCTTTGTGGATTTGTAGCGTTGCTGACTGTCCCTTACTTCCTATCATACCGAACTACGTGAGCTTTATTTTCACACACATATGCATAGAAGCATGTATAAATGTATCATTCGTTAGTTAGGTATGTTATTGTGTATGCATTCTCCCCAGTTTAGTTTACAAATCATGCGGATATTGTTCACGTTTCACACTCACTACCCATTGTATTGCTATTAAACATTAACATAACACACTAGTTCTATATGTACATACATCGCCGTTGAAAATTCAAACCATGTTATATGCAGTTTTCCGTAAATGTAATCCATGTTAATATCCTATTGCAGATGGGGCTTGCTAAACATTGTTTGCATCTTCAACTACGATAAGTAATCATAACTATTGTACACCCTTGAATATATGTATTTATTTTAGTTTAGCAGGTAAGATAGTTAGCTAGTTAGCTTCACTAAATTACATCGTGTCTTGTGTACAATTTTTTTCAATCGTAATTAAGTGCATATGGTTAGCTGATAGGATCTGTTGAACATTGTCAAGTTTTAATTTCATGTGACTTTCATGTACACTCTATGTTTCAACGGATCACGCTTTGTAAGGATATGCACATCATTCACACTATTTTCCTTTCTTTCAACCCACACTGTGTTATGTAGGCTGGTAAATAAGTGTATTTACGATTACGAGCGAGAGGAAGGTGTCTTTTGTGACGCTTTACATTCTACTATAAATTCATGGGATTTAACGGGAAAACTATGATAAGGTACACCTTCCTTGTACCAACCAACACTCCTGTATATACGTAAGTAGATACTTGTTTCCTTTAAAGAGTAACAAATAAGTTGTCTGGCATCAAGCAGCAAACAGTAGCAGCAATGTACATATTTAATGCATAATGCAATATTTCAATTTGTACCCATTTTCAAGTGATTTACTAAATGGGCTGGTTGGCGTTGGCTTTCTTTGAACATATAGACTCGTATCCAAATGTAACTGTTAGTTGTTTATACAAGTCAAGATTTAATTTTTGTTCTTTACTTCAGTTTAGGTCAAGACGTGTTTTGCTCCCTATGTTGTACTGATTGATTAACTACCTACGTATAAGACAGGAAATTTTAATCATTTAATTATAAAACTGTACCTTGCGTGAATGGTATGAATTTTAATTAGTTTTCATCCTTTTGTTATGAACTGTTTCATGTATGTACCTTCCACGTAACCACAAACTACAAGTGTCAGTTTATTGTGTACGAAGCAAGCTGTAATACTAGTGTAGGTAGTTACACTTGCGTATTGTAAATGATGGACATATTTTTTGAAATTAGTTTGTTCGCTCCGGTATCAGATTAAGTGTGTAGTTACAATACTTTAGTATAAAACTTATTAATAATTATTGATAGAAATATGTAAGAATGCGATCTTTAATATTGCACAAAGTACAGAAATGATTTTAATTTATATTTGATGTTGATTAGTTTATCTCCGGTATTGCTTCGGATCGGATTTTCATGAACTAAGCAATGAACATTGGGGATACGGTTTTAAACAAGGAACAAAGAAGGGTGAAAATCAAAACTGAAATAGTGCACGTATCTAAATAAATTTTTGACGCTTTGCCATAACTCGTATTATTAATCGTTTGTTTGACTGACACCTTGATTTCTAAAATCTTTACAAAAATAATGTTGTCTTCTCTACTCTATGTATTTATTGAGATATTTAAATCCATGTGTGTAATTAAGCGGTATATAAATATCGTCCTCGTAAAAATAATTCTCCTAGATAAGAAGGAAAAAAATGAAGGGTAAGAGCTGTATTACTAAAATAGTGTAATCTGTATATATATGGATATACTTAATTAGGGATGTAAGGTAATTGTAATTAGGATTTACTATTATTCTCGGATTCTTGTTCGCGTGTGTCATTTATTTGATAATTGATGGAGCTAAAGAATATAATATTTCACCGATTGTCGCCAAATGAGATTCTCTAGTTATTGATGCCATGAAGTATATGTATCTGAAAAATGTTTTTCGACAGCGGTACATGATAACAGCATGCTGGTGTATAATGTATAAGTAGTAGACTAGTAACTATAATCGTATAGATAATTATAGGTATGTAGTTAAACTTACATAGGTAGGCCAACATAAATGTACGTTTTTAGTGAGGGTGAGGTCTATACATGAAATGATAAACAAAGAAAAAACACATTAATTAGATGTTCAAATTAAGCTGTATTATTTAAGAATTAAAAGCATAACAGTAATTACTGGAACTCTAACCGTAGCTTGTAATTATAATAATTATACCTATATAATAATGATGATGATTATTATATAACATTGTTGTTCTCTAAGATGTATTGATTTAGAATCTCTCACCTCTTGGATCTTGATCTTATTACTTACAACTAGTTACAATTATATTACTGCATCTATGATCTTTACGGATATGTAATCACTGCTGCATTTATCCGACATCTGATCTTGATGTCTTGAACTACTTACCAATTTCTCAAATTCCTACAGAATGTGAATCAAATCGTGACTGATGTGATTTCGATTTCAGTAATTATTACTGCTCTTTTTGTTTTAGTTTTGATTTAATTTTATTGACTTAAAGAATGACTACATAGTTGCACACATGCGAGTAAAGCGTGCAGAACATCTCTGGTACATTGTACTAACTAGGATGTACCTTGTGTAATGTAGCACTCCATGATTAACGGGTATGGGAGCTTATGGAGTGTAAGCAACCCGTTTATTATTTTTAAATAATGAGCGTTACTTACAGACGTGTCAAGGAAGGAATTACGGATGAGCTTTATTTTATAGCGTTATCTTAGATTCTTAAGTATTTTTTCACTGGTTAAGTTCATTAAACATTGTATTCATTATGCCAATAATCGTTAAAATAATTGTAATAAATAGCTTTGAAATTCTCTTTTCTTTTATCATTCATTTCATATTTTGTGCTTGATTGGCATTGAGGTGATTTGGCTGTTCCTAATGAAAGAACAGGTAAAGTAAAATGTGAGAAGATTAAATTAAACCCGTTATGTCATTGATAAAGCTGTGTGCGTAAGTAGGTAGTTTTACTACTATTCTGCAATGCCCAATCCCAGGCGGTCTTCAAGAGTCTTGGAAGTACCTAGTTAAGACAAGACAGTCATGCCTGAAAAAAATGGAAAGTCAATTATAGTTAAATATAAACCTGAGCTTTGCACACTATTCAAAATTGTTTATTGAGTACCATATAACATTAATGTGTTGTGTAGAGGCACGTAGAGCCGGACACAGTGCAGCTAAAGTAAGTATCATCTGCTGTTCTAATGGGCACGCAAGTTCTTGTAAAAATTCATAATTAATTCATTCTTAGATTGGAATAAAAAACACTTCTAAATTACTACAGTGTCACTGTAATCCCTTTCTTCTAGTTACATGTTTCCTTTATTTTCTTTGTATGGTTGTGCCTTATATCCACAGGAATATGTTTTTTCTTTTCTTGAACTTCTATTTCCATTTTGCATCATGTCATTATCACATAAGGTTTCCATTCAAAATCATTTTAGAGCTCTGTTGAAGATTATAAAAAATTCGAAATTAGATTTCATCAACTACTAGGCATCGCTGGTTTCATCATTGCTTTCCAGACGTCTACATCTGCACAATTTTTGATAATGACACAGTAAGGGAGCAGTCATAAAATCATAAATGTTGCTACTAAGAAATAAGCGTTGATAAGGCACAAAATCATGTGCAGGTGCATCAGTACTGCCTGAATTGTGAAAGCGAATCACGATCCTGTTGTTATCAATAATGCCACTGTACACGAAATCTTTACTTCCTAAAATTTATTATACGTACACATTTGTATACACATGGGCATAGTGTGTTTACATAACATGTCATAACAGTGCCGTAAGCAGGATTTTTTTGTGGTAGGCCTACTAAAAACCTTAACCTAACTTTACATGGATCTATCCAGTGTAAATTTCTTTAAATTGCATGTGTTTTTGTATAAAATATAAATTAAAAAAATCCGTCTCTTTTTGTGAGATTCAAAGCAAACAAAAAATGCATGCTTTCTTCTATAAACTAAATAAATGAGTATGGTTTATTGCAAGTTTCAAAAATCGGTATCTGCTTTTGTGTAAATTTTAAAAACGGCTTGTTTTTGTATACATTTAAAAAAAGGTCTGTTTTTGAGTAAAATTTAAAAAACTGCATGTTTTTGTGTTCATTTAAAAAAACTGATCATTATCACGTGCGAATTTTAAAGAAAACTGCATCTTAGGTAGTGCAAGCTCAAATTCTTAGGTGGGCCTAGGTCTACCTGGCCTACCCCTGGTTACGCCACTGCGTCATACATTGTGATACCACTTTTGATAGCGTTGCACTGCATGTCACATGTTACTACTAGAAGAAAATGGTGGACTGTGGCTATATGTTGTATCACATATTGTATGTAATTACACGTTTAGTACCGATTGTAAAAAGGTCATTATTTTTTATTGTAAATGCTTTGAATTTGTCGCCAGTTTGTTTATCGCATCAAATAGTACCACGAAATATTTAGACTTTAAATGATTGTCGAACAAGAAAATGGATAGACTAGTTTGTGCTTGATGTATCTATATATTATGTACATGTAGTAGTTATAATTATAATGCATGTAGGTGTAGGTAGTAGGTAGTTAGGTAGTTTGTATTTGCTACCAAGCATCGACTAGCCGTTCAACTATTTTGAGTTTATAAATTGTACTATGTAAGTACTGTGTAACAACTAGTAGATACTATACAAGTGTGTGCACATCCATAAAAATAAAGTAATGCCAAAGCTGATAGTGATGAATAAGGCGATATATTTGTACCATAGATGCAATAACAAAAATAGTGGTGTCAAATAACCGATCGTGAGGATTTCGTTGTTTTAGTTTTGTCACTGTGGTATACATTAACATAAATTACTGATCATTGATTCCCATGAACACTCATGACTCGGGAGGGAAGAAGAACGACACCCAGAATGTAGCTAGCTTATTATCAGTACTAGGTATACAAATATGTAGTTCTAATAGGTAGTATACGCACCCTAGTGCACTGTCCAATGTCTTCATACAGAACAAAGATAAGAGGGAGAGATAATCAGTGTGTTTCGACTTCGAACGGTTGATTTTTTAATTAGTACAACTTCCGTAGTTCCTGGAACGATTATAATGAAAAATGTAATCAGACATGGTCATGATAGGAGTTGTGTCATGACTGTTTTTCGAACAATCAAAAGAAGTCGATCGAAAATGTTGAAAAGGAAGAGATAACACACAAATGTTGTGTATACGTGGGCACTTTCAATGTACAGTTCGCACCTCATCCCACGATCGCCAGCCACCTTACTTCAGTTTAGCCTGGGCCTGGACTGGGCTGACTGGATCTAACGACTTCCTTGGGGTGCTTCTGAATTCACAGGTACCTAATAGTAGGCCTAGTACCTACATAGCATAGGTAGGAGCAATTCATCTTGAACCTAATATCTCAATTATAATATTTTCCACTTCCATTAACCGTGAATGAAATCAAGGAAGATATGAGATTTCACATGATTATCTGTATTACAGTCCATTTGATTTGAGTTTAAGTTGATTACATGCTTTCGACCTCTCCATTCAGGGAGGGTATCATCATCGTCTTATTTACATAAGCAATGCAATCCAAGCTCACATGCATTCGAGTAAGAGTTATTATTTCTCATTATTTCCTCGAATCTCTTCCACGTCCACCATCACCACCCATCACTTAATAATAGATGCACCCGTGCAGGTCGTTCTCGTTGTCGGTAATTTGGTGAGTGAGTACATATGTAGTAGGCAACACTCATCGTCAGAGACCTTCTTCCTAGTATAATTTGACAGGCTAAGGATGCATTTAGCCCTCACTAAGTAAGTTAAGTGAGGGTTGCCGTTGCCGGTTGTCGTTTTCCTAGCCGATGTACGTGGAAAACAGAAGCAGACAAATCAGACACGACCAAGCCTTTGTTTTTATTCCAATCTACGAAACAACCTTTTACAATTTACATCAGCTGTCGTCTAAGGTTACACGGTTTAGATTTATGGGCTCCACGGGCTCGCCGCAGACCGATTTTATTTACGTTCCATACCTTTTACACACCAGAATATCAGTTTCCGATTACATCCAATAAAATGATCATCCTTAATTGGCGTACCATCAACCATGCAAACAGTGGTCGTGCCAACAGACAGAGAAGTTTCAATGTTTTCCTTGGCATTGTCTCTCCATTGAAATTATTGCAATTTAGAATTAAAAAAGGTCCGAGCCGATCTCTGGAAAAACATTGTGGAATAATTATAACTTACTGGAATCAAAAGTCTACATACATAACAAAAACAAAGTAACTGTACCAAACTGGGTTCAAGAGAGTGCAAGGGTTAGAAATTACTCCGAAATCGGAAGCTAATCTTAGGATATTATAGATAGGGAAAAAAATCGGTACTATTACAACTCTAACACTAGACATAGGTAATCATAATCACATTGAATGGCTGTTTATTTAAAGCTCTACAGACACACGTTCCGGTTGCAGTACAATATAAGCTTTCGTAGTATCATTCAGCTGCCAGTGTAATTGCTTAATACCCGATGCATATAGTTTGAGGACAAAGGTCAATAATTCTGTATTTTAGTAGCAGGCAGCGGAGTTCCGTAAATCTGATGGA
>JAAXYX010002829.1:0-16161 GCA_036851915.1 Ptenothrix huangshanensis | reverse complement strand
GTAGTATTAGGAAATCGTAGAATTATTTATTTCGGGTAACATTGAACCTTGGTAAAGCCAATTGACGAAGAAATAATGAATTCACTGCAGAATTTAAATCTTTTTGATGATGTAGATAGTACTCATCAAGCACATTTATTGGGCAGATTTGATTTTAGGCAAACGAGACTAGCTACCAATAATGATATAGACAAATCTGTTAGAATAGGAATGACTTGGTCACCGTTAGCTTCTATAAGTTCTTTATAAAACTTGAGTTAGAATAAAGACAGAATGTTATGGAAATGAACTTTCGAACGTACCCAGTAACCTCTGGAGATTGGCTAGGTCAATGCAGCATTCAATACTATTTCGATAATAATAATCCATGAATTAGGAATGCAATACATGCCTATTGGTATTGGTATTATATAGGTACATTTGCATATGTAAAGCTTCAAGATATACCTAGAGGGCCTCCTACAATATAAAATATGTAGGTTGCCACCTTTAATTAATTCTATTCTTTAGTATACCAACTACCACGTAGTTCTATTTCTAGTGTGAAATTAAGTCGTAGAGTTCTGTTGCAAGAGCTGAAGGAAAGAAAAGCAATGTTGAAATTTTCAAACTGATGAATACATGTTTACACCAAGGAAACAGTTAAACTAATCTAACTTTGCTGTCCGGCCAAAAGGCACCAAATCGATTAGGACTTGCAGGGGAACTCTTTCGAAATCGTATGGACTAGTCAGCAAACTCAACAATGCATACCATTCTCGTATTATTTTTACTTCTGAGTAAAAGAAAAGTTTCACCATGGAGAAATCATACGGTTCATAGTCATAAAATGGTGTATGGGCAAATGGACGAAACAAGTAAGTAAATAAATGGATTAATTCTTTCGAAAAACAATTATAAATTTTCGTCTTTTTTAATTACTCCTGATCTCTAATAGGTCATTATTTTTAATGAAACGTATTATTTTGACTTTTTATACCGGCTTCTACTAACTCCTCTACTCCAAAAACTCCCTGGTACAGTTCCGACTCGTAGCCGTAGCCTACTATTTCGTACTCTGATTTCTATAATTATGTACAGACATCGTAAATTGAAAAATTACTACGTCCAAAACGTAGTAATAACAAGCTCCTCCTTTTACTATAATATTTTTCATTCATAAAATGGCAGACATAATCTCCTAACACCATAGCAATGTTATTGTAAAAAAAAGGGCCGTGAAAGTAATATCGGGCAACAGGACGGGGCTAAGAGAATTTTATAATATAAATAATAAAATCCTGCGCCTTTTCCGTGCACATGTTAAAAAATTGCGCGTTTTCCTTTCACATGTTAAAAAACTGCGCCTTTTCCGTGTATATATTGAAAAAGCTGCGCCTTTTCCGCGCATATATTAAAAAACTGCGCCTTTTCCGTTTTTATGTTAAAAAACTTCGCCTTTTCCGTTTTTTGTTAAAAAAACTGCGCCTTTTCCGTTTTTATGTTAAAAAACTGCGCCTTTTCCGTTTTTATGTTAAAAAACTGCGCCGTTTCAGTGCATATGTTAAAAAATTGCGCCTTTTCCGTTTACATGTTAAAAACAGCGCCTTTTCCGTGCGTATGTTAAAAAACTGGACCTTTTCCTTGTATATGATAAAAACTGAACCTTTTCCTTGTACATGTTAAAAACTACGTTTTTCGTGCGAATTTAAAAACAAACTCATCTTTTACGGGTTTTAAAACAAATGCACTCTTTTCGATTTTTGAACAAGTGCACCTTTTCCATAGGAATAAGAAAAAACTGCACTTTTTCCAGGCGAATTTTGAAAAACCGACTTCCGTGTAAAACAAGTGCATCCTTTTCGTATAAATTTAAAGACGAATCCACCTTTTCCGTGTTTTGAAATAACTGTGCCTTTTCCTTGTAAATTAAAAAAAAGCTTCGCCGTTTCCGATAAAATTGAGACAACCCCGATTTCCATGATGAAAACAAACGCGCTTTTTCCGTGTAAAGTAGGAGCAGATGTAATTTTCAGCATTCACGTTTTCTTGTTCGTAGTTTAGAGAAAATAATCTATTCAGATTATGATCTCTATAAACAATGTAGGTAAAAGTGTGCAAATTAAAAATAATTGAAGTACATTAATACAATTGACGAGAAGTAAAGTTATAAATTGCAGGGAAAATAATGGTAATCATGGTAAAACTATCTTCTTCCCAAGCAACTTGTTTCCACGTTACCTTAATTAAAGAAGGGAAGGCTCCTGGGAGTGAAAATGTATACAATTTGAATAGTGGGGATAATCTTCGCGGCTATTTGACTCCGCCACTTTCAAACGAATGGTTTTGGTAGCATGAAATTGAGTACAGTGCAGCAAAAAGTAAGTACTTGCTTTACATACACAGAAAGAGTATTGACACAGATATAACAGCTGAGTTGGCACCGTGATTACGCCAACTCATCACAACTTGACAACCAAATACATTCGTCATTCAGCAGTTAGTTCACAGATAGCAACTATTAATTGCAAAATCGCCGTATGAGATCAAAGCTGCAGTAAAAGTGTAGAATTGTGGAATGTGTCGTCGTCTTCATTTCTCGTAGTCGGTAAACCTATAAATGCTGAGTTGGCAGTGATTTCGCCAACTCATCGCAACTCGACGCACAAATAATTTTATTATCCCACTTAACTTCTTCACAGACAGCAACTATTACTGGAAAATCGCCGTTAAAGATCAAAGTTTCAGTTGGAAGGTAGAATTGAGGAATACGTCGTCACTTCTCCTCAAGTCAACAAGTCCAGCATTTTATGGTTTAAAAGTAAGTAGACATCGATTGCAAAATACATGTTAGTGTTTAAAAAAGCAGCAACCTTAAAAGTTATTCAAGTATTTTATTCAGGTATTCAAATTTCGAGTTTTTATTACTACTTTACATATACATGAAGAGAAAAATGCTAATGTACCTAGGTAGAAGTTAGTTGTGCAAACAATACCCGGAGAAATTTAAAAATAATTGTTCTTCTACCGGTAATAACATCTAGGTCAACAAATTCAACAAGTAGTGCTCTTTTCTGATCCGACACTGACATGGTTCTGTATCTTCGTCGGATTTTGATTTTCCTTGTGGCAAGGTAAGAAAAAGAAATACATCTAGGTGTTCAGCAATGCTTTTTGTAACTGCGCCATATTAATTAATATTGTGAAAAAACTGATACATATTTTGGAATTGGACTTTGCAGTGCCTTAACAAATGGATTCGTACTTTTGAATACTTCTAGTGTTCGGGTATGTACATATTTTAATTAGTGCTACAAGTTATGTAGAATAAATCATTAGTAATTAAAATAGTGAAAAAGAAATATAGTTTGACTAGTTGATTCTCAGTTAAACATTTAGACCAAATGACCATATGGAAGTCACTGTCTTCGACAATATATATTTGAAAAATACACTTCCATTGCTACACCTTTAGGAATTATACTTGTAAATTACAAGAATATCAATGAAATGAGCTTATAACGCATTTTATACGGCAATTAGAAACCTTTCTTCTGATTTACGGTTTTCAAGTAATTGTAAAAACTTATTTTAATTTAATCTTAGTTTAGGTAATATCTAAACTTGTTCAAACACTTCAATTACTTGATGTAGGCATTTCAAGCTATTAAATCATGGTTTTTTTGTATTTTGTAAAATTAAAAGGTTTTTGAGTTAAGATTGTACTCATGGCATAAAATTTGGTCCTCCAATTTTTTGGAAGTTTTGACAGATAGTTTACACTCAAAATGACAAATAATATACACGGTAGCATTGGGCAGTACAGGTAGCGCGAGTATGATTGCAAGGGTGCAGACTTATCTACACATACGGACAAGACTTAAGGACACCACAGAGGGTGCTCACACCCACGAGGGTACAGGGGAAACATACGGGGATGTCCACAAATGACGTCCAATGTAAAATACGAAACACAAACTATAATAATAATTTAATTATGACAAACGTATCCATACATGCAAAAATGAATTCCTATGTGAATTATAGTGAACTATATACTACACTATGACATGTTGTATCTTTTGAACAGCTAATTATGTGTTCAACAACAGCACGTTACCGGAGGTGACTTGACATGTCGGGGGAATGGTAGGCCGTCCTTAGGAAGGACCGTAGGGAGAGGTGGGACAGGCTAGGCGTAAGTCCACGGGGTCGGCAGGGAATGCTCAATCTGAGAGTCGGGGAGAGAACGCCGGTGCCAACAATCGGCTCCAAGGTGGATGCACGCTATGGATGCCTAAACCCACATAATGCGCACTAGGGAAAGATCGGGGAGAGGGCTACGGGGGAGAAAGGACGACATGGTCATGCTTAAAGATTAGTTAAGAAAAAAATGCGAAATAAAATATACCTGTCTCTTTTATAGAGAAATAACCTCTACATAGGTACACATACGTACCATACAGTCGAGGAAGGGTAACTGAGCACTCGGAGTGCAATGATGTTATCCGCATCCTGACAAGGGATGCACATCAACTAATTCTATACTAAGGGTTGCTGTCAGCACAGTGACAGTATGAAGGAGGGAATTAGTTGGAGGTTTACAAAAAACCAAAGAAAATAAATTCAAGTATGTACAATGTGTTTCAACCATGATCCACAATAAGGGATCTGACGGGAAATGGGTCCCGCCCGTTCCTGGAATTAAATTTTGCTCTTTCATACACATCGAGTTTAAGATGAGCACCAAAATTGTTTCTTCAAGGTGGCTCGTTTACATTATTTTCAATTATGTTTACCTTTTTTACGAGCTCGTAAATTATAAGTTGACTGTTAGAAGGTAGGTAGAGCTGGTTTTGGTTTGTCCTGAACTTTTTGAGGACGTCCTGGTTTTTTCTTAAAAATGATAGGCGCTGTGTCAAACTCCACGTCTGACGCTGGCGAGCTGAAAACTTCCGACTCTTCTGAGTCGCTGACGTGGGTTTGTAATACATTGTTGTGGTCCGTAGCTGGTTAATCCATGGTAGGCTCCGCCGCAATGGGAGTAGGTGTAGTAGGGTCTAGACACGGTGAGGGGATATGATGGGCATTGCTTGACACGACGTTAGGTGAAGGGTGTCCGCACTCCTGCATCGCCGGGGATTGGAACAACGTCTCACTGCGAGAATAATGTCTTAAATTATCGATATTAACTGTGGTTTGAATAATTTTACGATTACGCCTCATCTCTACACGGTAGACGTCATTATCGAGTTTTTTGAGAATTTCGTAAGGTCCATAGCAGGGGTTGAACAATTTAGTCGAAAGTCCTCTCTTTTGAATAAACCTCCGCATCATCACAAGGTCTCCAGGCTGCAACTCCAGCACACGTCTGTGGGAGTCATATCGTTGCGCCCATTGTTGCTGAGCCTTTTCAATTGCTGCCTTGGCAATGTCTCTGCCTTGTACAATCTTGTTAAAGACAACAGACATTTCCCATACCAGGTCGGGGAGTTCACGTTCAACTGGATATGCAGCCTCTTGTCCATATAGTAGGTTGAACGGAGTAAAGCCTGTTGTGGCATGCTTACTTGTATTCAAGGCAAATACGATGTGAGGCAAAAACAAGTGGCAGTCTATCTGCGAAGGAGAAATATACATTTTAATGCAGTCATTCAAAACACCATGCGACTTTTCTACACATCTCTGACTTTGGGGAGGTAGCGGGTAGACAGTAATTGTTTACTGCCCATAATTTTATTAACTTCCACAAATATTTCGGCAACACAGTGTTAGCCTTGTTTGGATTGCACGATCGTAATAGTATTTCGTTCACAAGGAATTGGGCTGCAGTCTCTGCTTTTGCATCCCTGGTGGGCACTGCGATTAAATACTTGGTTAGGTAACAAATAGCAGTGAGTAAGTAGTGATGGCTTTTTTTAGTGGAAGAGAAAGGTCCCATAAAATCAATCTGAAATCTTTCGAATGGTTTACTAGGTACTTCGATGCACTTAAGTAGTCCAGCGGGTCTCAACCGAGACGCTTTACACTTTGACAAGAGGAGCAGCTACGAATGAATTTGTTAATATGGGATTTCATATCGGGCCACCAGTAACGAGACCTGAGTTTATGAAAGGTCTTGTCCTGTCCTCCTCTTCTAAAAGTTTAGGTCTCCACTCCTGTGGAACCACTAGTAGGCACTCAGGTCCTGTATCTATAGTGTTCTTATAGTACAGCACACCATCAAATAGTGCATTCTGAGGGTAGTTAGAGGTGAACGGACGGGAAGCTAACATCTCAAGGATAAATTTTCTCAAACTGGGGTCTTGCTTCCTTTTTTTATGGAATTTGGTAGCACTGATTTTAAACACGGGGATGTCTACTAAGTCTTCATTTGCTGCTTCACTGGCACAGCAGTGGCGTCTCAAGCAATCGCCAACCACGTGATCACGTCCGGACCCGTGCTGTATTTTGGCAATGTTATATTCAGATAGTGCTAAAGCGCATCTAGTAAATTTAGGGGATATTTCACTTTTCTTAGCCCTCAATAATGTACACAGGGCATGGTGGTTCACTTGTACGGTGAAAGGCACTCCTAATAGAAACTGATTCAACTTCTTAATTACATTCACCAAGCTGAACATTTCGATCTCTGTCGTGGGCCATCTGGCTTGAGTTGCTGTGAGGGTCTTACTCACATATGCTACTACCCGTTCTTTACCATCCTTATGCACTGTGAAAACAGGACTACCCACACCTACCTGAGAACCGTCCGTTCTCACTATGGTTGGTAGTGAAGGGTCTCAGTGCGCAAACACAGGCTCACACAGTAAACACTTTTGAAGGGCGTCGAAGGCTTGCTGCTGACTTGTAGTAGTACGAATCGCACAACCAAGTGAGGAGTAACTTAGTCAATGGTTTTGTAATTTTTGTATATTGAGGGATGAATTTTCTAAAGAAACCAGTCATACCTAGGTAGGACTGGACGTCCTTTACACATGTAGGACGTGGGAACTTTCTGATGGCTTCGGGTTCGGTTGCAACCCATCTTGGTTGACCATGTAGCCTAAGATTTCCACTTCCTCGTACCCTAGCTTGCACTTGGAGGGTTTTAACTTCAAGTTATCATCCCTCAGTTTCTGAAACACTTTTCGCTATTTATCTACATTGCCTTGTACAGTAGCATCAGCTACCTGCACGTCGTCTATAAAATTCATACAAGTGTTATACCGTAAATCTGGGAGCACTGAGTCCATGACCTGGAAAAAAAACTAAGTGCATTGCACATACCAAAAGGTACTCTTAGAAACTCATACACGCCGTCTCGACACACGAAGGCAGTATGCTCTAATGAGTCCTTATCCACTGCTACCTGATGGTAGCCAGACTCTAAATCAAGGGTACTGTAGTACTTAGTTCCATTGAACCTGTGTAGGATGTCTGCTATATCCGGTAAGAGGAAGGCTAACTTCTTAGTCACTGAATTAATGGCTCTATAGTCAATCCCTAGACGCCATAATGTTTTGCCTGGATTGTCTGGATCCGACTTCTTGGGTACAACGGTGCACGGTGCACTCCATGGAGAGCTCGACCTATGATATCTAAAAGTTCCTTCAGTTACCTGTTGATCTCATCATTCTTAAAATCACTAGTGCGATAGGCACGCTGCTTAATCGGTTGATTGTCACCGGTGTCGACAGTGAATTTCTTCTTTTCATAAGTTACTAGCTTTGTATGGACGAACATAAACACATAATAAAAATCACGAACTAACTGACGGAATAGTACCTTGCCCGCTTCGGACCGGTTAGGGTTAATGTCCACTCGATGTATCTGCTCCTCCATTTCTGGGGATAGTTGTCGTGGGGCCTTATTGCATAACATAATGCTGCGTACAGAAGCTACTAGCTGACTGGTCCCTTTGAGGGACATAAAGTCGTAGTCCTCTTGCGGGCTAAATCTGCCATTGTTAGCGTTGCCTACTTTTCTGTACTTTGCAGTTGTAAAAGCAAAGGCCGACGTGTGGACAGAGAGTAGACTGTGCTACACTTCTGTTTACAACCTAATTGGGTTCGGAATTGAAATGAAAAATGGAATAGAAACTGGATTGGAGTGTGAAATGGAGAAAAAGTACTATACTCAGCTCAATCGAGTTGGTCGTGGCTGTGGCTGTGGATGTGAGTAACGAAGGATGAGCAATGCTGAGCAAAAAGGGTGAAATACGATCCATTGCGTGAGCGAGCTCGCACAGAGAGGATGTCTGAATGAATGAGAAAGGAGATACGGAGAGAGAATTTTTTCCTATACACATCGTGTCTTTTGGTTTTATTACTTAGAATTAGATAAGATACAGAAATCGGATGGAAATTATGAACAAAAGTAACAATGCTCAGCGAGTTTTCACATTTTCGCCTGTGTGAATTCAATTTTCATCCATCCCGAGAATCGTGTCGATTTGGCAGCGCTCCGGGGTTTTTGAGGAGCGGGGAAGCCGACGCCAGGAATAGCGTCATTTTCCCGGATTTTCATTGGCTAATTTTTAATCGAATCCCGATTCGATTTTACCCCTTTTCATATAATTACATACATGGAATACATATGATTTCATAGCTTACATAATTATCTATATGTTACGTATAACTAGTGCCGGGTAATGCCAAGGGTGTGGAGCGGAGGTGAGTGACAAGTTATGTGATGGAGGTGGGAGTTTTCGCAACTCCATGCATTGCGAGATGGATGGAATAGGTACTTTATCCTACTCGCAATTCACTGTTATTTTGCCCCTTTTCCATTCCCTTTATACGCGGCTATAGTGTATTTCATTGCCTACACAATGACTATAACCAATGCTGGATAGCAGCAAGGGTGCGGGCGGAATCGGAGTTACAATGCAAAAGGTGGTAGATTTTGCATTGAATTATGTGGGTTGTGGGATGGAAGTGGAAGCGATGCATGGCATGGCTTGATTTGGTACGGCCGTGTAGGTCGTACTGTCTGACTCCGTTCCGCTCCGCACTCACGCAGCTATCCGCTAGTATACTTACATACTAGAGAGTATACGGAGCTATAGGCCTGAACTGGAAGGGGAGTGCAGAGTGGTAGACAGTAGTGCGTAGGGAGAGCAAAGGCGATAGTGATGGTGATGGTGATCGCGATGACGATGGCAATAACGATGGCTGACTCAGTCCGGCTCTCCACACTACTACACACTGCACGCAACGCAGGCCTGCACCTCCGTATGCACATAATGAGTTGCATGGGAGTGCATGTGCAGCTATTTCTGCACATGCATTTCCATGCTATACTATACTCCTATGCGGAGTTAAATGGAATTTCGCTATTCCTAACATAGCTGACTGGTCCCTTTGAGGGACATAAAGTCGTAGTCCTCTTGCGGGCTAAATCTGCCATTACGATTAAAATGCCTTCAGCTAAAGTCATATCTGCACTGCTATTGTTGACTGGATGTAAGTCGACTGCTCATTAAAGATGCACGGAGGCACTTCCACGTTAGCTAACCTGCATACATTTAAAAACACTACGAGACTTCCCACTCTGTAGTGTGGTCCAAATTTCAAACGGATAGGGACCGTTGTGACTTCATTGGGTCTGAGTATGGTCCTCTCGGGGACTGACTGCCATGGCCGCCTTCTTATATACGTTCTGTTTTTCCTCAGCGACGTCTTGTATGTGCGCTAACAAAAGAATTCTTCATGAATGGAGCGTTCTAGCGTTAGCGTCTGCATTGCTTTATTTAATTTTATCGTTTGTATTTTAATTTTGTGATTTAATTTGTAAACTGGTATAGGAAGTTGGCATGTCTGTTTGTTCTATACAATTAACAAAATTTTTAACTAATTACAGAATTCGCGCAGCCCAACGGAAATAATTTGTCGTGTTATCATCTCTGAAGTAAACACAGACAATCCGGGTCAAAACCGCTACCAATTCATCGAATTAGAGAAGAAATGCAACAAGCCGTTAATGGGAAAACCAGCAGCAAATCCTTTGAAAGATTATAAATTAGTTATAATTCGAGCCCAACCATTTGCTTTAGTTTTTGCATTGGACTTTAATGATAAAACAATTAAGTACAGCGACGAACACAAAAAAGCCAGATATTTTGTAGTAGGCTCGAAGCAAGTTCCCCAATGCATGATTGATGTGCAAAGCTCTTCTGCCGTTCAATCTGTCGTAAAAAATGTCGACGATATTGAGTTACTGCCTACTGGGGACGACAGCCAATATGCCATTATTTTGATGCATAGTACTTCAGACAAAGCTCGTAAAGAAATATCAATGTACAAAAATAACAACGGATTATATGAACCCAACCCGCGTATTTCGGAACCATTGTTTATTAATATAATCAAAAATAATGCTAGGGACATGTTAGTGTATGGTAGAAAAATAAGCAGCTCCAGTTGTACATTTTTCAATACATTATGGCCCAACAACCTTAAATCGGCTGGGTTGAACAATTACTTTTTTCGCGATTGGGATCCTCAAGAGTCAGGGTCAATTGACATAAGTATAAATAGATGCACTGACAGTACATTAGGATTTCAGCCCTTTAGTTTTCGTCTTGGAACAATAACTCCGGGTAGACAGAATAATTGTGGGGGCAAAATGTTTTACTTAGAATCAATTGCAGCTTTAGACAATGCAAATAAAGACATAGAACTTATGGACGTGTGTCAAAAGAGAAATAACGAGGAAATTCCAACTAAGAGGTTCCGAGGTATATCAGAAGAATCGTATCACCAATTTGTTTACGATAACATTGATGGCGCAAATTTGGAATGTGCTAATAGAATTGAAGATGGCCTAGCAACTGCAAGTCAAGTAATGGAGATTGAAGTTACAAGTCAACGAATCAAGCAAATGGGATTCGAACCTGCGGTTCCTGACTTTAAACGCCATGAGTTTAAAGATGAATGGGCAAATCAATGCAGGGTGCATTTACCAAATGGCGCAAATGTACTTGATAGAAGCGATGTTCGTCAATGGTTAGACATTGTTGTAAAACCAGACAAGTGTATATTTTCTTGTAGCGCGTGCAAATTTTACTTTCAATCTGGGTTTCGAGTTGATGTTAGACGTAAGTCAAACATGGAAACAAATGCAGGATTTTTTTCCAGTAATCCATCGGCTAACTTAAAACAAATTAACGATCACGCTACAAAAAATATTCACATTGCTGCTACTAAATTTCTATTGGATTACTCTGCAGCAAAAAAGAAAGGTGAGTTTGAGAGTGCAATACGAAGAGCGGAGTTGGCCCAACATGAAGCTTACTTGCCAACAATCCGAATGGTTCGCTTAGTTTATGCTGAGATAATTGCAGATGTATCTTTTCGTAAGCATCAGACCTTTGTAGATGTTGTAAAGTCATTCGAAGTTAATTTGGGTATACATCATTACCATCCGCATGCAGCGCAGGCTATTATGAATGTAATATCGTCAAGCTTTCATGAGACTTTGATAAACCATTTGGTTAAAGAAAATAAACCTTTTTCATTGATGGTTGATGAAAGTACAGACAAGCAAAATTTATCATATATGATATGTTATTTTCAAGGCATGGAAGATGGATACCCAATTGTGTATTTCTATTCGTTGATTCATTTGAGATATGGTCACACAGCTGAACAACTATTTAGAAGCTTTCGAGAACAAATCCAATCTGATAACAGCATAAATTCTCAGTTTGAAATCTTCTTTAAAAGTAAAATCAGCGCCTTGGCTACAGACGGCGCAAGCGCAATGAGAGGGAAAACTAACAGCTTTTCGACTAAATTAAATGAGTATTTAGAGCGAAAACTACCTGCATTGCACTGCATGGCTCATAAATTGGAGCTCAGCGTGAAAAGAGCCCTCACCCACAAAGATAAACCTAATTTTAATTACTTCCAAACCTTTGAACAAAATATAAATAACTTCTACACCTATTATTTAAGTCGGGGTGCAAAGCGATGGATGCACCTAATGCAGGTTGCAGAGGAGCTGGCCCTTGAAGCTAGACGAATTCGGTATCATTTTGACCTCCGCTGGTCTTCTTCGTATTTTTACGTAATCAAATCTCTTTATGATGATTTGGATGTGTTACGACTGGATCTTGTTGCAATAGACTTAGACAACACTTTTACAGACGCTGCAAAGGTTGAGGCACGAAATCTTCACGCTCGTTTAGCTGACAAAACCTATTGTATTTGTATCATGGAATATATGGACTTCCTAAGCGTTTTTAAGAAAATTAGTTTAGAACTGCAGGAATCATCGGGGGTAGTAGCAGGAAAGTATGACATAATCCAAAAAGGTATTCTAGAGTTACAGGACTTGCAACGAAAGCCAGGAAAGTTTGTGGAGTCATTTTTAAGTCTTACACAATGCACAAATGTATGCGAGATAGGATCGTGCACATACGAGAATTACGACAACTGCCCGTCTGTCATTTACACAAAAGAAAATCCACAACCAGACATTAGTCCTGTTGTTCAAGTACTTACATCGGCTGACGGTGACGCAACTAAACTTAGCCAACTTCGTATAAGCATGTATGACAGTTTAATTACAGAACTAAGATCTTATTTTGATTTGGATTTGTTGAACAGTTTTTCTATTTTTGATCCCCAAAAATACAAATCGCCTTCCTGTAATTCAATGCCGTACTTTGGTGACGACTTAGACTTTGACACTACCGATGACGGGAATGACATTCTGGAAAATGCCCCCCACGAAACCGAAGTTTCTTATGTTGATGTTTCCATAGGAGCAATCAATTCCGTGCTTGTTGAAGATTATGATAAAAAAGTAGCTAAGGTATGCAGTTTTTTGGAAATGACAGTAAGTGATTGCGCTAAGTTACAAAATGAATTAAAGGGTTTAATGCATGCCATTCTTGTAAGTCCTCAACTTGTTAAAAACTTTCAAGAAGAGGATTTATCAAGATTTTGGCCGCTTGCTATCGCAGATAAGCAATTACCTTGGACAACATTTTGTAAAGGTATTATTGAAACTATTCTAACAATCCCTTTCTCAACGAGTGACTGCGAAAGAGGCTTCCGGTATGTTACAACTCTAAAATCAGACGATAGATCGGGCCTCAGTCCAAAAACCTTGGAGCAACTGGTAAGAATTAAGGTAAATGGTCCTAAAGACGTTAAGTATTTCCAAGCTGAAAAGTACGCACAAATTTTTATGACAAAACACATTCGGGTTGACGACGAGTCTTTTCAAGGTGGAAGACGTGCTAAACCCGAAAAATTCAAAAGTTTTTTTCGAGATAGTCGTCTATTTTAAGGAAACAACTTCGGGATTTTTTGGGAAATGTAGTAGAAATTGGTTGTGTAGTAATTTTAGCTTAACAAATCAAAACATAATGCCATTTTAAACATGTACGAGTACTAGTATAACAATACGCACTTCAGAATTTATAAATATTGTACATATATATTAAAAACTAGTCAGTTACATCAATTAAGAACGAAACCCGTTAGGTTTCAAGATGTAAGTTGACAAAATCGTCTTCAATGTAAATACTAAACTGGGTTTTGATTAATTCTTTAGACTAAATTTTTAATATTTGCTAAGGTGAGCTATTGATGTAAGTTCAAACAATTGTTTTATGGGTTAAAACTGTGAACTTGATGCTGTTAACTAATGATCTGGAACACAATTTACATTCCGTTTGATTTGTCTGGTACAAACCCTTTTTGTGTTTTGGTTCTTACACAATTTCTGACTTCCTTTTTTTGGCAATATTTTAATGGAGTTATACAATTTTAATCGTATAAAAACTACTTTGTAATTTCTACTTCGAATACAATATAAGTATAAACGAACCTTTATGAACACACCTTTGCGATTGTTTCAAAAACTTATGTATCATAATTCATGTCTCAATTCAATAAAAACTACTAATAATCACTTAACATTTAAAACATTAATAAACCAGTTGAAAGTTATATATATTTCATGATCACTGATAAATAATATATCCAGATCATAAATTTTATTTAATCTTGATGAATATCAAGCGGAGTTTCAGATAAATGATAAGTGACATGGGAATTTTGAAACTCCGGTTGTGTATCGTATTCTGTCTTCTTCTTTTTGGTCCATATTGCAAACGCCATTGCCAAGGTGAGAAGCAGCAGGATCAGCAATAACGCCGCAAAATGGACCCAACTAGCTGATGCTCCGTCAGGTTCTATTGTTGGAGTCGTTCTAAAATTAAAAGAATTGTTTATGTAATGTCAACTATTAAGGTATCATTTCTACCTCTTTGGTGCATGGAAGTCTAATAATGCAAAATTTTGTACTCTTCACTAAGCTCCCAGAACGCATTTACGATCAATAGTTATAACTTACGTTTCATATGGGCAAAGATTCCCTGGAAAAACTGGATTGGGTCCAAGTACCCCAAGGTAATTCGCCTCATCAACGCATTCCCCGTTCCAATCAGGCCAAAAGCAATGGGCAAGAACGCATCCTTGGCAATCCTTGTAAGAATCGCAAGCTATAAACCATACAATTGATTCTATAGTCTTTTGTATACATACAGTATTATTGCTACATCGCTCGCAATAAATTTTGTTCCAAAAAATTAGCCAAAAAATCAAGGAGGGTAATTGTGAACGTTAACTACTATTATCTATCCATTAATCAAAGAGAATAGGCAAAAAACTCACATTAGATAATAAAAAGCAGTTATACTGTCCCTGTTACATCGTGTGTATTGACGAAAGTATAGGTCTTTACTTTAATGAAGTCACTATTAACTGCAGTAAAGTGGCTAGCGCACTGACTTATAGTCTAGAGGTCCCGGTTTCGAATCCCGGTCTCGCCTAATATTTTGTTAATTAATTGATTATGCAATATTAATTATCAATATTATTATTAATACTCAATAGGGATCTTGTAAAAAAAGGTAACTTACGTTCCTGTTAATTTCTACAGGAAAAACAGTTAAAGAGATAAACACATATTACCATTGATTTTAATAGAGGGACCTGGTAAATAATTATCATTTAAAACTATTGGCATGCTTAATAGGTTATACGTTTGTATGTTTACTCGTACCCTAGGGAATCGTGCCCCGACTATTCGTACCCTGACAATTCGTACCCTGACGATTTGTCCCCTAGAACAATTCGTACTCTGACGATTTGTCCCCTAGAACAATNGTCCCCTAATACAATTCTTACCCTGACGATTTGTCCCCTAGAACAATTCGTACCCTGACGATTCGTAACCTAATACAATTCGTACCCTGACGATTCGTCCCTTAATACAATTCGTACCCTGACGATTCGTACCCTTCAAATATGTCCCCAAATGATAACAGCTCAACATTTTTTAATAGAACACCTTTAGTTGTTGTCTTCAATTAAGATAAAAAACCAAACCAAACCAAGTTATTCGTTGTATTGAGAAAGACAACTTTATTCAAAATAAACTTGACAGTCCTCCAACGAGGATAGCCTAAAAAGCATTTCATTATTTACGTTTTTTGTGGAAAATAAATTATTTGATTTCGTAGGTTATACATTTTTTTCATTAACGAGTTTTTAATTATTTTATCTTAATTTAAGACTACAAATAAAGGTGTTTTATTAAAAAATATTGAGCTGTTATCATTTGGGGGCATATTTCGAGGGTACGAATCATCAGGGTACGAATTGTATTAGGTTACGAATCGTCAGGGTACGAATTGTATTAGGGGACAAGTCGTCAGGGTACGAATTGTATTAGGGTACGAATCGTCAGGGTACAAATTGTATTAGGGGACGAATCGTCAGGGTACGAATCGCAAGGGTACGAGTGAGCGCCGTACCGGTTATACTATTGATGTAGTTGTAATAGAGGTTTGTATTACAAAATAATAGCTATCCGGTAAATCTCCGTCTATTTTTTAGCGTATAGCTACAAAGATACAGCAGCCGCAGTAAATTTAAGACTCGCTATATGACTCTTGTCCCGGAACATGGGATTACTAAAGTAGCTCACAAAATTATGTGACAATACGTTGTAATATTTTGTGATTTTTAACGACTTTGTTTTATAAAGGCTCCCTAAATCATCCTTGCATAAGAGCCCCAACAAACGTTGTTACGCCAGTGATAGAGAGCGGGAATTAATCGAGAGAGAGAATTATTTCCAATTTTTCACTTTTAAGAGGAGGGACTTCTTGAAGAGGGG
>JAAXYX010002828.1:0-16166 GCA_036851915.1 Ptenothrix huangshanensis | reverse complement strand
AATAGCATGACATTGTAGTTGGTACTATTGTGTGAACTGTACTTACTTGAGTAAGTACGTTACCGTAAACAGAGTTGGAGCGATAATTAATTTCCCTCCACGCGTCATTCTACAGAGAAAGTCCCACGACTTGAATCAGTGAAAGTGATTTGACTTTTCATGCGTTCGGCTGATTCAAATTTCATTGTGTTGAACACATACAGCAGTACATACGATTCTTTTGCACTGTCTTCACCGTTTAGTGCACCACTACACCACGACATTCGGAATCCCAAGGCTAGATTGCAAATGGTATTAACTTTTTAAAGGATTATGTAATTTAAAAGCTGGGGATGATAAAACAAACTTATCTCCATTGTTCAACTTTCTCCCAGTAATATTGAGCACTTTAACGTGTCAGGACAAGCAAAGAAAGTGGATCTAATTGAGCCTAAAAGGTTTTTCATCAATACATTTTACGAAAGAGCAGTGAAAAGATCCTGACGGTACGCTCCAAAGGAAATCGGAATTCTCTTTGAATTCGAGTTGTTCGAACTGGACGGATAATAGAAGGAGAAGGAATACGACTACGACATTTGACGACCGGATATAAAGAGAGCTGGTAATATTGTGTGGGTACTCTAAGCTCAGCTGTGGTGGTTGTGGTGTGGTGTAGAAATAATCAGAAAAGAAGGCCGAAAACAATTTCATTGGCAGACGTTCTCAACTTTCGTCTAAAGAGTGGTTGGTTTGCGTGACGTTAAATTGATTGTGGAACAGCTTGAAGTGAAAAGTGTCAAGTTTAGAACATTGTCAGTCTTACTTTCCTTCGAGTTGGATACACTTGGTTAACATCTATGGCTTGGGGTTACTGGATCTCGTCTGATCTTGGGCCCAAAGGTAATAAATTTTCTCATTCACTTCGTAGTTTCATCGTAATCAGGAGGTGCTCACAGATGTGCCGCTACAACTTTCCACAAAACTCCGATTTCGGATTATGAATGTTTTTGATTTACCAAACATTTTATGTTTACTTGCACCTGCCAGACCACTTAAACGTAGGTAGCGAACATAGCTAAGGGACGTGATCATACTATCTAATTTATTTCACAGTATTGATGTGGCCTCCGTTCACTCAACAATTGAGTGATAATGCATCTACTATTTTAGTATGGTATAATAAAAGGGGATTCTGTTGAAAGTTATAGAAAATAGTAATAGAAAACGTTCATTCCGTGAGTAATTAATTAAATCCAATTATTAATTGACCTGATGGACGTATTCAGTTTGAAATGTTGATTTTTATGGCGAAGCTTTCCAAGCGTGATGTATATTATTACCTAGTACATACAGGTTTTACTGATATCCAAGGGGCGTAAATTACAGTATCTTTTTACTTGAAATTTATCGATATTAAATCCCATGCAAGAGTGTTAATAATAATAAATTGCCAAACGCTATCAAGAATATGAAAGGTATAGGTATATCTAGGTACATAAATAGTACCTAGATGCTGGAGGTGGAGGTAGTGCTGAATTCTGAATGCAACTAGTAGGCACTGGTGTGTAGAGTATACGTAGGACTATATAGTTATGCAGGTTGTGTTACTTTGAATGGTCTCCTTTTGTGTCAAACCGTGTTCTATACCTCGAGCCCAGTTATTTATAATTTACAATGTGGGTGCATGGGTAGATGGTTGGAAGCAAATAGTTGAGGTCGGGCAATATTTCTTGATGATGACCGTTTGTGGATGAAATTTCCATGGGGTGCTTTGGTGTTCAGTTTAAGTTTATTGAGATTACTATAGTGGAATCAAAATGATAACGTTAGGATTTTAGAATGTTAGGAGCGTGCCATTCCAAAGAATGAGCCATTGAACTCATTAACCAGAGAGTAGTGAAGTAAAGGGCAATACAGCACAGCAGCAGAGGACCCAATCTTCGGCTCTCATCCTTGTCTCTGTCTCTGTTTCGGTCGTTGTTACGTGTGTCCCGCAGATACTACCTACTTATATGAAAGTCTTAGCGGAATTGAAAATTTCAGTTCCGCTCCAACGTCATGCACTTATGACGTTATTGCTGTTGGTGGTGGTACTGCTGCTGCTGCGGCAAACATAATTCGCGTTATTAATAATGCTTGAGCTGAAGTGGGATCTATGTAGAAGTTGTAACCAAACTCGAGAACTGTCCTTTCAACAAGACATTTGTTAATAATATCGGTACTATCACCATCACCACCGTTTGAAATGCATACAGCATAGAGCCAGGGGAACAAACGTCGCAAAATGAACACAATCTAATCATCTCAAAGTCTCTGGAGGCTCCTAATTTAAATTACATTAGGGCATTGAATTTACATCGTGCCCTTTACATACATTTTACACTATGTCCTCCACCTCTCCATGGATGTCGTTCATTCATACAGTTGTACTTTATTTTCAACAGGGCCTTTTATTGTGAGACCCATCGGCCATAAGGGTGTGCATTTACAAATATCATGCCCATGTGCTTAAAAAGACAAATGTGGAATGTTACTATAAAACATATGCAAATTCTGCAATTCTGTAGTCAGAATGGAGATTCAGTAATTCAGTCTTGTGGCATTACTTTGCTCGTTACCCTTTGTGTTTGTTTTATCATCGAATATCTATAATATATATCTAACCTGGATAGGTATATGTTGCACGCTCGAAAAGTTTTGCAAGGGCCAGAGTTAGAACATTCTGTATCAATGGTCGGACGACAAATGAATGAACCACCAGCTTGATCCATCATTAAAATGTTCCACATAGCAAAACTTCAAAAAGTAAAACATCATCATGTGTTTACGTGTTCTACTGTATATTTGTGTGTAGGTACGTAAGTACCTAGGTGGGTTGTAGGTACTTTAAAGAGACGTAGTTTGTACAGAGACCGTTTGCAGATTTAAATTTTGAATATTCAGTTTCTCATTTCTCATGCTGACCGAATTGTGGTAAGTTGTGACTGCAACGTTTGCTTTGGCAATTTTAAGTGAAATTCACGAAGGCAGTAGAATAATTACAGATTACAGTTGAGGGAGACAGAGACAGGATCTCCGTACGTACGGATAAGATTACCCACATTTTGTGGGCAGGTACATGTTGGCAGAATGAATGATTTGATATTCCAAACGCCAACGTGACTATTTTAGCCAACAAGTTATTTCAAAATAATATTGCAATTCATTTTGGCATCCTGGACTGTCATTGCTTCTATTCATGCATGGAGCTCATGGGGAGGAATCAGGGGATGCCGGATACGATGTACTATAGAATTGTATAGTAGGTATAAAGTAGGCATACATATATATATATATACTATGCAGGCCAGACATCATGCACGGGTAGTACCAAGCTGTGGCTAGGATGAATGATGCGTAAAATCTAAACACGAAAATATGAAAACCCAGTAAATAATTTGTTTGAACCGTACCTACTGTACTCGAGAAATTGCGATCAGACATTCTATGTTTTGTACTTTCGTGCTGAGACAGGCCAAGTCTAACTAGACATGCATGTGCTCCTGCATCCTTTGTGTGCAGGTACCTAAATATGTATGTATGTATGTGGTCTGCAGAAATGAGCATGTTCTATCTCCGCTCGAAAGTAGGAGCAGGAGACTTTATTCGAGAAGCATTAATAAAACATGAAATGTATGAAGGTATGCTGTATGCATAAATGTAATGGCTAGTTTGCATGTCAATATTCTGCCTGGTTTCAGTTTTAGCCATGTCATTCGAAACTGGGGTGTAAATATATTTCTCGTTAAGTATCCAAACCGACTCCGTAGTCTCTCTCTCTCTCTCTCTCTCTCTTTCTCTCTCTCAGCATCTGTTCTTTTAACTTTAGGATTTGGTTGTCTGTGTTGTCTATTTACTGTTGTTTCGTATTACAATTTACATTGCTGCAGCTCTAGGAAATATTTATTCCTACCATTAAATATTTAACTCATGACTAAATAATTCAGGTTTAAATTTTCTCCGATGCACTTTGAAAGAGACAGTGAATGAGCATGCATGGGAGCCAACTAGTCTACTGGGCATTTAAAAAGAACCCTACAGTAAGTTGGTAGGTACGTCTGTCTCGACTTAATCCAAGGATGTGTGTAGTTACGCATAGGATAATTATATCCGTTGCTCGTCTTGTTGTTGTTATTTATTCACCTACTTTCCATTCGCAGACTTGTACAATTACGTAGGCATGGACTTCCTTCGTTCGTGAAGCTACTGCAGGAATTTGAATCTAAATGTAAGTACACTTCGGAGACACTTCTGACCACACTACACATTTGGGATTTGGATTTCGTGTCTACGAGTAAAGTTCAGAGCTAATAATTACGTAAAACTGGATCAATACGGGTACTACCTACGGTTCTGTATTGAGTAGCTCTCACTGAAGGGATGGCATACAGAGAAAGAGAGGGAGTTTTCTCGAGTGCACGACTGCACGGTATTAAAATTTCAAACGTTGATAAATCACAGAGAATTATTGCGAATTCAGTAGTTTGCTTTCAATTTGATTGAATTGAAACCCGGATTAAGTATGTGCGTATGTATTTTCTTTGATTAATGATTGTCGTTACCGAGTGGATATATACCCAGTTAATTCTCTGACAGTGAGGGAATGAACGAGATCATGGATTGTGGGAGTGTGCAATTCACCAGTTGTGTGTATAATATTTATACACATGTGGGTTGTATGTATGCTGTAGACCTATCACCGTTAATAGTAGTACTCTAGATTTCGAGTATTTTCACTGGACACAATTCCTATTGAATGGAAGAGGGGATGAGATGATCGGATGGGAGTTTGGGAAGCACTCGTGCTTGATACTATCAGCTCTTGCTCATGAGAAGAAGCAGTGTTCCTAACAAGAGAAGCAGAAAATTGAATTAGGTATCTTCTCTGGGGTAGAAAAGTTGTGGTGGAAAATTTGATGTGGATTAGGTGTTTGTGTGTACATGTGCGTATGTAGGTATAAGTAGTATGTAGGTGTGTGCAAATTGCGCTGACATATCAAAATAGAAATAGCGTGGTCGAAATTGCTGATCTTGATGGTTTTTGGTCTCATGCAGAAAATAGTGTTGGGAGTAAGCACTAGTGCAAGTAGGCAGTACGTTTTACCAGTAGTCTCACTTATACCGTGTAATTACATCTTTTATACGTGATATCTCTCTTGAAATTCCATGTGCTTGGTATACGCTGATTAGAAGGTGGCTACCATTTAGCATGCATGTACGGATGCATTAAGTTGAAAACTTAATCATTTTCCGTGCTAAATTTGATTTTGAGATCATGTAATAAACGCATTTGCCGAATAGCTAAAATTGCAATACAGTGCAACAAAATATATGTATATGTAGTTGTGTACTATAAGTTGTAACTGAATCCTTGAATACTGTGGTACAATAGGTAATATGGTACGAGCACCCATTTTGAAAAGTCACAATGAAATGAAGGGAACATTTACAGTGTCCGTGACTGTAGTCCATTTTTTGATGCAAACAGCATTACCACTTGGCTCAAATGTGCTTTTACGGAGCTCGACTAGTGATCAAGAAAATAGAATTATTGCCTTCGTAAAGAAAGGTTTACCTGAGCGTTGTAGAACTCCCAATTTAAGTTTAATAATATGTATTGTTGGTCTAATATTTATAGTAGCGTGTCTCAAATGTACACTGAATTCATTATTTCGTGCGCACATAGTAATTATTCGTCTACTCGTCCTCTTCCTCGTTCCCGTTCGCTGATCCACATTACGTTCCTCCAGAACGTATTCCACTCCTTTCCCCAGAAGTGGAAGAGCATTAGGTGTTTCAAGTTGTTCTAATGAAAACCAAGTTGGACGGTCTTCCCCTCTTTCCTCTTCTGCCTCCCTTTTGGCCGTGCTCTTTGAAAACTAACTTAAGGTTCAGAATTATACTCAATGCTCAGTGGTCTCGACGTTGGAGGCAAATTGTGTTTGGTAGTCCAATTTTATATAATTGTATATAAACGTGGATGTACAATGTAACGTGGGTGGGAGACTGGATACTACTGGAGTACATTATGTTTCTACAAACTGTTTTCATGTTTGTATTGGGATTTGAGGAAAATATAAATACGCGAAGAGTATATAAGTGGTCGCCAGAATGATCTTCTCCCTCTCTTTCGCTTACTTTGAATTGAACTTACTCCGACATGACACGCTTTTGGCATAGTTGGTTAAAGTGAGAAAGCTCAGGATATCTCTCGTATGTACGGTAAAGGCAAAAGCAAAAGTAACACCAAAAGCAAAGGTAGGAAATAAATGTATGTATATATATAATGGGAACGGAGAAAACGAGGAAAGAGAAATCCTACGCTAGTTATGTTACAGATCCCGTACTGTCTATCGATTTTTTCTCGAGGACTGGAACTGATGAAAGTAGGTAGAAAAGTCTGAAAAGTTGGGCAGTGACGGTATGTATACGTATACATGTTGGAAAGACTATAACACGGATATAGGCTTGGGTTTACAACTAGATGTGTGGGTACCCAAGTCCAAAGTGTATGTGTGTAGGTGGAGTATTTATATATCCAGAAGAAGAAATAGGGGGGAGCAATAGGTAAATAAATCCACTATAAAGCGTCTGAATTGTGAATTCGAATTCGAATCCGAATTCGAATTCGAATTGGAGAAGGCACCCACACAAGGAA
This sequence comes from Ptenothrix huangshanensis, assembly GCA_036851915.1. Lineage (NCBI taxonomy): Eukaryota > Metazoa > Arthropoda > Collembola > Symphypleona > Dicyrtomidae > Ptenothrix > Ptenothrix huangshanensis. The sequence continues at coordinate 9,490 of JAAXYX010002828.1, read as the reverse complement.
CCACACCAAACCAAACGTCCACCAGCGAACCCTACACCACACTACGGACTTTTATATTATCTACAGATACACATGTATCTTAGTACCTTTGCTATATGACGAAATGTATGCTAAAAATTCTGTTCTGTTTGGGATTGGATGGGTTCAATTTCATTCTCGCTTTAAACTCTTGGATTTCAATTGCAGGAATTTTTCGTATATACCTATCTATGAAATAGATACTTACGGTAGGTACCTGTCCTGTGATGTATCGGCGTGTGCATACAGGCACATACTGACACGAGATGAATATATTGGTATTGGTATCACAATCTCTATTACTATTCCATTGGTATTGATATTGGCGTTAGCTATAAAGGCAAAAATACCTCTCAAAGAAATGAGAATTGAAAAACGGATAGCATTGACATTCACATTTTTCAATTTCGAAGCATTTGGATTCTGCTTAAAAATAGGTTGCCCGTGTATGTCGTGTGTGTTCGTTGTTAAGTGATGTATGTGTGGAGGAGTTTACGTGAGTGTATTTTCTATCGCATCCATTTCCATTACCGTCCACAAGTGTATTTGTGTTAGTACTATATAGGTACTTAGATGTATTTGGCATTATAAATGAGTATCGCTAAGTAGGCATCAGACCAGGAGTTTGTGTCTGTACTTCTATTTCCGATACCGAATTATTTTGCCCGTATTGCTTTGGTCCCATCCGCGGAGTTTTCAATTACGTGACTACTGTTAGTGTGAGGATGATGACTAGTGTGGTAGTTGGTACGAATGAATGTATTGGGTCTTTAGAACTTAGGAGAATGTTAAGCGAATTGAAGTTGAAGCCGCAGAATTTTTTTTGACTTTGGTCTATAAGCAATTTAAACGAGATTCCCTTTGTGGTCGTATTTCTGTGAAAAAGATGAATCTAACTAAATTCATTTCATCCAAGTTTTTTCTCTGTTCAGTGCAACGGCAAGTTTCATGTCTGGTCTGGTTTTAGTTAGAATTGAACGTTTGGTTATAATGGAGGACCCGGTGGAGGGAGAGGACTGAGTGGGCCCGCACATCAGCAAGAGCGTCATGTGAAGGCGAGCCTAAAATACAAAGAGACTTGTCGCGTTTTTAGGATTCTACTTGACTAGGATACAAAATGGGTGTCTTTACGGTCTGATTCTTTTACTGTAGACCTTATTGCCTAGTCAGCCTCTACAAAGATATAGGGATTAACTAGACGGAAGAATCTGTGAGTATAGGAACTGCATGTAGATATGCATGGAAATATCCGGCTTCAATTTATCTTTTACTACTTATTTTTTTGGATTATTTTTATTATTATGGAAGTCTCACGTCTTTCTTTTATCAGCAAAGACATGGGCAAGCAGAATTTGTGCATATTTTATGAATGTCTTGCTATCATATAATATGGTATAATAAAACATATAACAACGGAATGGAAAAAATGAGAACCGTATGCAAGAATCGGATGTGGCTCTGACTATAAGAGCAGTTTCGATTCAAAATGCAGAAAAGAGAGGGAGAAAGAAAGAGCGAGAGGAAAAAGAGGGAGCGGAGTAGCTGGAAAATTGTGGACTTGTTTCAAGTTTGAGAAAGAACAGCTTTATGTGCAAAGAATAAAATAAATTCTAATGTGATGCTTATTTCATCGGGATTTAAAGGTTGGAATGGAATATTATAGAGGCTGATGTTCTCGTTGGTATTGGCACCGGAATAACGTGGTAGGAGAAGCAAGTGGAAGCTCTTTTATCCCTAAGTCTTGCCTCTCCTTAGGAGGCGTTAAACGCTGCAATAATTTGACGCGTTTTTTTTATAATCCAAAAAATACGAATATGCCAATTTTATGTCTGTACTCAGTCGATTTATTATCGTCTAGTGGCAACTAGTTTATTCAGTGTGGTCAAATACTAAACGATTCAATGCTTGTTAATCGATTCACTCATACACCCATCAGCATACCTAGTATTATTTATTTGTTGTTGCTTTTTTCAGTGTGCCTCGGCAATATTTATTGCACTGTTATATTACATGTATAAATGGTTTCTGGCACTGGATCCCCTCATATAATTTTAAATTATGGATAGGTATGTGTGGTTTATTAAACTTTTTGGATGGAACAACCAAGAAGTGAAGGGGTTTTCCGACTTTGCCTGAGTTTCCCCTTCAGTCGCGCAGGGATTAATGTTTGATACGGTTCTCTCTCTCTCCATGTCATAAAAGACTGGCGTGATTACTTTGTTTAAGTCGTTGAGAATTATTAGGTCATTACAGCTCTGATTCTGGCGAAATAAGCCGCTTATCGCTCCCTAGTTGCATTTAGGACTCTGCGAAAATGTAACTTAAACTACCTAACATGTCTCCTCTCCACTCCTCTCCGCTCCTTCGTGACTCACAGTTGGAATTGCCCGCCAGTAGGGGAAACAAAAGTGCATACACATGTACCTCCCTAATTATGTTTGATGGTGAACGGTTAGCACTGGTCTGGGTCGACATTTGATTTATCAAACATTACTTAAGTGTCAAGTTATCTCATTCAACTCACGACCCGCTCATTTTCAGATATTCCGATATTTTCCCAGCAAGGTGTTTTTCAATTTCCTTTTAATTACCGAGAGATTCGTGCATGGACAAGAATAAGCGTAGAGTAGGCGCTTAAATTATTCTTTCCCGCCTTGGTGGTACCCGTGCCAACACCTGCACCATTCATATCATTGTGGTAATATTTATGTGCCCATTCATCTGTCAGCCGAACCATAGCCACATTCTTCATCTTTTCTTGATTCCTTGACTTCTCTGACAGAAATGTAATAGAATTTTTTTGGCCTTATCTGCAAATTTGGACGTGAGGTTTTCTTCGTATTTGAATTCGAACAGAGACTTATGTGCTCTAACTTCCTGAATAAGATTCATCCGGATTTGAGATGCAGAGAGCGAGCGAGAATGAATGGCAATGGGACTTTGGTTGCTGTTTCTCCTCGTTACTCCGTTACCACACCGCACCACACCAACACCACCATCAAATGTGCTACCATAACAAGTTTAAAGCACACCAAAACAAACCGTTGTCTTCAGTCCGGTCATCTTTCATTTTTCTGTATCAGAATCCTGTAGTTTTTGATCTGAGTATAAAATGTAGTTCGTACGGAAAAAGAAGTTGGAACATTAATCATTTGGTGTGTGCAGAGTACTGAGGGTATAAAACCATGACAATCACAAGAGTAATTCACTGTGGGAGACTTGCCTTCGAAAGTGGGTAAAAATTCAAAATCTAAGAAAGTCGGATAACTTTTTTTCTTCTCTTTCTACGTTTCTCACTTTTGACTGGTGGTTTTCTTGCTGCTTCGGACGTCGTCTCTATGTTTGTACGTGTACCTAATTTTCAAATCCTGGCTATGGGGGAAAGGTACAGGAAAGAAAAATGTTTATGTAGATGCGACACAGTGACATGACTACATATACATGATATAATTATGCGCTATAATTGTGGGTATATGTAATTTCGTTTACAAACTAGTAACTAGTCCGTTAAGTGTGCGGTGCTCAAACGAAGTACCAAGATACATATATCTACAAATGCGTTATTCACTCTCTGTCTCTCTCTCTGTCTGGTGGTTGTTTGGTAGAGATGGCACTATAACATCCTACTTGCAACCCTCGTGACAGAGACTGCCTTGCATTGCATATGTATATCTAGACAGAATAATGAACTTACAGCTTACATACTCGAGTTGGTTTCTTGTCGGGCTTTTTCCGGATGATAAGATAAATGTGGGACGGGGAATGAATGGCAATATACTGATGTCGTTACGGACGAGTAGTGATAGTTTTAGCGCCGGTAGTGCATGAGAACGCCTTTTTACACATGCATCTGATCTGGAAGCTGAGATACACTGCAAGTGACGGGTAGACAACGCAAACCCCTCCTGACGTATTATGAGAAACCTAATTATGGCGAGACGTCCGACTTACAATTAGTTAGGCTTAGGAAGAATTGTAGTGTTATCGTTTAGAATGAGAAAGGTATATAATTGCATACATAATATACCTATACTTATACCCAATCATTGGGGTTACTGAGGCTGTTGTAGAAGGTAGAATTTAAGCTCCTATTATATACAAAGATGGTTCAACCAGGCATCTGAAAAGTGGGAGGAAAGATGTATACCTAGACATGTGTATACAATAGAGACATTTTGAACAGAAGAATTATTGATGACTTTAAAAATCACCTGTTGGCTGGATTTAGTAGACTAGTCTTGTGATGGTACTTACTTTTGGGTAGTACCGGTACCAGTGCCAATCTTTAAGATCTGGCACTACAATGTACTGCACGCCTACGTACGTCGGTGATACTAGACTACTACATTATGGATCTTGATATTAGTATGGGTAAGGCGGTTAGTGTTTTGAAGAAATGTTTTTCTTTCCCACTATCGAGCTTCGTGGTCGTGGCTGATGTGGTGTTCAGTGCAGCACCGAAAATTCCCACGAGCCATCTAATCGTAATGCGGATTCGAAGTGTAGGTTCTCCGAGTTAATCATCACATGGTGAGAACATTGTCTTTTTTCGACTTTCTTTTGGCATCACACCTAATGGCAACCTATATATTATCATCCTTGAAGAGGCCAAACAGGACACACTCCATTTCTAAATTCGGTCAAAATGAAAAGTTGGAGATGCTTACACCCATTCCACACTCCATCCACTGTACATAAGTAGAGCTTTGTGTCTCTTCCAAATTGATCGTTAATTTAGTTTTCGACTTTGACGGCGACATCCCTAAGTACTTGGGTAGGTATGTAGGTACTTGATACCTACCTGGAAATAACACTCTTTTTTCATTCCCTATAATATTCTGTATTGATTTGGATAGACTAGACACTATACTACGGCACGAGAAATACATTCCTAAATGTAGTCCTTGGAGGGCGTGAAAAAATATCGAAATTCTGAAGTGTTTTCAACTTTTTTGAAATTGGGGTCCAAATTGTTACACTCTTCTTTCCGAGTGGGTTCAGTTGAGTTCTTTATGATGTGCTCAGAAAGTTTAACTCGGTTTCAGCAGTCACTCATGTGCTCTTACTTAAATGGGCCATGGTCTGTAGAGTGTAGTTGGTTTTAGCAGCGAAAGGATTCGGCGGGCTTATAAGTATGCCCGCATAAAAAAGGCTATAAAAATAAAGTGTATTTTTCTTCTCTTTCTCTTTTCTGCTCTTGGGATGAATAACTGTGTACATGTAAGTATTGTATGTGTCTGCTGTCTGCGTGTGTGTGCTGTGCTCTGGTTTGGTATGGTCTCGACCGGTCTGTACAAACAGACATGGACGTGGTAAGAGTTTTAGCACTTTTATGGTTTCGTATTCTACTTAAAGATATTTTATGGAAATCACAGTAATACTGTTAACGTTCGGGTTTTATATTAAATGCTCGGAAGGAACCAGAACCACAGTGTAATATTTGTACTTATTGGTTTGGAAGGAAATGGCATGAGAGGCTCTTATGGATTTGATCGTGATCATGAACAAGCAGCCAAAGAGGATTGGCAAAATCGCTCTGCAGTGTGGTTTATACTTGGATTTTGATCTGGACATGTCACCACTATTGTTTCATGTTAAAAACTTATGTTTACTTTATTCCTTGGTGTAGGCACGTTACGCAAATATTGCCATGCACCTATGTACATAGAAGTGTGGGCTGCTTTGAGTTGCTTACCTTTGCAGCAAAAAAACTGAAAAGATTTAGACTGTGGAAGACGATGGAGATGTAGTAGTAACGGCGGGAATACTAGTTTTTGGAAGTGTTTGTAGATTTATTTTATTCTTTGTTTATGCAATTCAGAGATATAATCATACATGTTCTGCTAGCTGGTATCTGCATTGTGTAACGCCAACGCATGTTCCACAGCTACCGGGGGAAGAGGTACGATTCTTTGACGTTTCATTTGTAGGTAGGTTGTGCAGACCTTGCAAAGTTTTCCAAGTAGTCTCATATTTAACGGCATTATCTATCTCGTTAACAAAGGCTAAATAGCTTGGTGTAGTGCACAAATGCTGAGAGTGCCGTGAACGTGAAGCATGTGAGTAAATTCTAGTGCTTACTACGACTACAACTACGACCCTCATACAGGCTCCAACCTACAGGCCTACGATTTCCTAATAATCCCGACTTAATCCGCAGTATCATCATTTGCTATTTTAATACGGTGTGTACATCAAGTTAATTGCCCTGTCATCTTCTTAGCTCGTTGGTTTCGAAACACAGTGTTTGTCAGACTGAAGGGGATTACGGGTTGCTTAGTTCTATCTGTATCTGCTGTGTACATCCTGTATGTACATGAAAGATAAGAATAAAAGCATCATAAAATATTATGTTCGTACCAGGGTTGTTATGATTTTTGCACATTTCTTTTGTTTTCAACTCAATTTGCGCACGCTTAGTAAAAACAAAAGATTGGGACGCTAATAACTGTCCTCAAGTTCAGTAAACATGTAACAACATGTAACAATACGTTGATGGTAACGACTACGACGATCTCCTCTCTCGTCCACGTCCTTTTATCATTGTCCACGAAATGGTTGGAAGTAAACAATCTACCAAAACTCAGAACTCAGGATCCTTATAACTGACGTGGAGGGTGCTTAGCCATGGAAATAATATCTTTAATAGTCAAGAGTTTGTGTAGGCCTTGTTAGTTTTTTTCAGTTCAACTTGATTTATCATCTTCATTTTATCCTCATTTTTTCTGGTGTCAGCTTGCCTTTGCTGGTAGCTGGTACTCGTGTGTATACCTACGCTGTACCCCAAGTGCATATATTATCGGTATAGTTGGTTATCTGAAAATATATTGAGATTGGAGGATATACCGGTAGCACATGAATTTTGAGTCAAGGCTCATTATTTTGATGTTGGACGGAAGGAGAGACAAGTGGATTGCATTTCAGCCGAAGACTTGTGATGTCCTGAGATTGTATATTTTATCTTGACAGTATATGGTGACTGTGGCAGTAATAATAGTAGTCGTAGTAATACTGTAATACATGAAATCTCTAGTGACACAAATTACAATTTGAGGAAAAGTTTAGTGGTTGATGTGAAGAAAAAGGATTTGAATAACTTGCTTCCCCGATATTTGCATCGATTTTTAGCACAAAGGAGAAAAGATGATGAAACGGAAGGAAAAGGAAAGAGATTTTCCTTGTTGTGCTTCCACACTTCATATCCTGAGTTGTGTGTACATGCAGTGCCATTGAGTGTAAGTCTGGATGCGTGTGTAGGTACATACTTCCTCGCGTGTGTCGACCAAGAAGGAAGAAATCAGTGGTGTAGTGTTCGTGTGTGAGGGTTTTGTTGTGAGCTCTCATAGTACTTCGGTTCGGGTGGTTGGAGTGATCGAAAGTTTTATAGGATATAGAAAAGAACCATCGGAAAAGCTTTTGCGTAACTTAACTTACCTAACTTGTTGAAAGGATCGAGAGTGATTTTTACGAAATATTTTAGCTGTCTTTCTTGTCTTTACCCCAAGTAAATTTTTTCAAGCTGAAGCAGTAAGAAAATTGTACGCATTGCTGTGTCCAAAACTTGGCATTCTTTACGTTGAAATTCGATATTGTTTGCCTTGGAATGGCGAAAAAATATTTGAAGATGGATTCCGGGTACAGAAGCATTTTGTTTTATTGGGGTTTTTCATGCTGATGTTGGTATTACTAAAATAAAACGCGTTGTATTGTATACCTACTTATAGTAGTATTAAGGATATCAAGTCCTTCCGAGTAAAAATGTGTACGAAGGGTAAGAAGGAGGTCGGAGTGTTTATGAAAAATTTAAATAAAATTCTAAACTTGGGGAAAGTTCTAAGACATGAATTTGCATTTTTGTCCTGTAGACAATACAGTGGGAGTTTTGCCTTTTTTCTTATTTTTTTTTTTTTTTACAAAAAGTCAGAGTGGAATACGAAATAATGTCAACCAAGGGGAAGTTTACGATTGCCTGTTTGTTAATTATGATTTACATTTACATAGATTCTAGATTATCCTCACTGCTGGATCATATTTTGATGGCGAAGAACAAATTGGAATTTTAAAAGGCAAAAAGTTTTACTTTTTAAAAAGTCTCGAGGGAAGTCATTAGTGCTCAGGGTACTAAGTGGAAGTGAATTCCATGAGGAGGCTTTTTCTTATTTATCTTTACTTTGCTTACGTAGGTTCTATTATGTGTAGGACCAGTGTACTAGTTCCTGGAGAGCTTACAAACGCAATCCTGCGAAAGTCAAAGTCAAAGGAAAAATGTTGAATTGTTCCTGCCCCTATGTACATAATTCACTGCATCTGCTTGCTAGCTACTTACACGAAGGATATTCAGACCACGAAAAAAAAACACAATAATAATCATAGGCATGCTGAGTAAGGGAAGATAAAATTTAGTTTTCCGGGTTGATCGTATTCGTAATGTAATGTTAAGGAATTCACTTTGAAGTCGTGCAGAAAGCATGACCACTGCCACTACCGCTGCCACTGTACTGTGGAAACGTCGGCGGGTGAGTTAACCATGTAATGAGAAAGCTAAACTTGGTAGCTATTTGTTTACTGAGAAGAATTTGGATGTCGATGTCTACGTCGACTGTTCTGCAGTATGCATGTGTGTTCCTAATTCGTGTTGTGATAACCTATAGCTAATGTATACATAAGCCTAGTAAAGTGTTTCACTCCCGTTTTGGGACTATCTGGATGTGAATCCTCAAGGAGGGACGTACATATGATCTACAGTGTGGGTAGAGAGAAAACAAAGACCAAGGGAGAGGGAATGATGAATAAGTGAGAATGCAGACAGGAGGTTGTTGTTGGCGTTCCGCTTGTGCTTGTGCGGGTGTCTTACGTAAAGACAAGGCCACGGCAGGGTGAGACTGTGAAAGTATTTCTATGTTTATCTATAAAGTTATTGTTCCCGTTACCAGATTAAGTTAGGTAGGCAGCTTTGGTCTGGCCTTTCTTCTGATTCTGGTTCCGAGTCGAGCTGGTTTTTTATTCTCATTCTCATTCCTGGTAATGAAATCTCTGGGGCATTGTAAATTATGTGTGCATATGTTGAGGAAGAAAGCGGTTGGCGTTCGTTATTCCTTCATTCTTTCTCTAGGTATGCAGAAAGTCTAGAAGTCAGGTTGTTAGATGTTGTTACTATATTATGTAACGCACCGTAAGTTCAAATTCCACTTACGAAGATACGGTCGACTAAACTTGCTGCTTTCCAAAGTACCTACCAACATAAGTATACATTATGAAGGGACTGGGGAGCGATCAGGCTATCTTACTATCTGTCTATCTCTTTCTGTGTAACACTCTATCTGTGTGGTGTACAGAAGGGAAAGGAAAGTTGCTGTCTCAATACTAAACCGCTTGTTAATTATACGAATACGACTTTGTTTTTGTTTCCATACGACTACCACTATTACTGGCATTGGTAATGTTACTGTTGCTACTTCGTTTTTGTTGATTT
>JAAXYX010002827.1:0-16167 GCA_036851915.1 Ptenothrix huangshanensis | reverse complement strand
AATTTGAAAAATAACACCCTTTCAAAAAGTTTTAATTTGAAAAATAACGCCTTGTCAAAAAGTTTTAATTGTAAGAATAACGCCCTGTCAAAAGCTTTAATTTTAAAAATAGACACAAAAAACTTAAAAATAGAACCCAAAGTTCAAATACAGGTACGTCCCTGAAGCCTTGTTTGTTTTTAAAGAAAATTCAATTCGATAACTGAGTCTGGTCATAGCAACTTATTTTACATGTTACCTACATACGTAAATTTAATTATGCATTTGGAAACTGCAGCGGGAAAAATGATAAGGCTACGCGAGACATTCCGCTCTAGTTACATGCTAATATGCATAAAGGTATCTTTCATGGACAAGCGAACTAAAAAAAGAGATAAGAATTTTTGAAGAAAAATAAAACCGAATGGGCTGAAGCAGAATCGACGTAATGAAAAATAACGAAACCAGCGAACTATTTGAAGTTAAGGCACACTTGAACGAATGTAAAGCTGCCGTCTAATATGCACTAATACAATAATGAACGGTGCGCTAATAATAATATTTAGGAATCGTGATGGTTATCTCATCTGTGCTTATACGTATGTGCATGGAAGGAAGGAAAGAGCAAGCAAAACAATGAACCCCATCAAGATGCTAGTCAGGAAGGTCAAGTTAAAACAAAACTTTGCAATCACTTACAGACGTTTCAGTGAAAACATATTGACATTTTTCAGTCAGCTTATCGCCCTACAGTTCAAATCTACTGAATAACAATCATCATTCGGAATCTTAAACAGTAGCGGTTCTAAAGAGAGGCGAAGTAGGCGTTCGTCTTTGTGGGATTTCAATATTTTCAAAAAGCCTCATCAAAGTACATTTTGGGATTTTTACAACATGCTTTTAATAAAATTACTAGAAAAAAACAGATACTTTTAAGAAGACACGAATTTTTGAGATGTACACAAAAATAGAAAAATCTTTTAAGCTTTTTTGACACAAAAAGCACGCCGATTTTTAAAATTTTACTCAAAAACAAATGCAGTTTTTTTTTATTTACGAAACAACTGATACAGGTTTTTTTAAATTTAGGCATACTAATTTTTTTAGTTTTAAAAATTTTCTCAAAAGCAGATTTAGTTTTTTAAAACATAAAACATAGATGCAGTTTTTTGAAATTTCTACAAAAACACGTGCAGTTTTTTGAATTTTACACAGAAAAGACGCAGTTTTTTAAATGTGCATAAAAGCAGATGCTGCTTTTTGAAATTTACCAGAACAATTCGCAGTTTTTTTAAATGTTCGCAAAAACAGATGCTGTTTTTTGAATTTTACACAGAAAAGACGCAGTTTTTTTAAATGTGCATAGGAGCAGATGCTGCTTTTTGAAATTTACGCAAAAATAGGCGCAGTTTTTTTAGATGTGCGCAAAATCAGATGCTGTTTTTTTTTTAAATTTACACAAAATAGACCCAGTTTTTTAAATGTGCGCAAAATCAGATGCTGGTTTTTGAAATGCACAACAAAAATTTGCAGTTTTTTAAATGTGTACAAAAATACAATTTTTCAAAATGTAGAAGAAAATCTTGCAGTATTTTTTACTAGTGTTGAAGGTTTGTCAAAGCCCGCCTGTTCGGCAAAATGTCGTAGAATCCCTACTGGTCTTAAATTAATCTTAAAAATAGGAAGTGAAACTAAACTGAATTAATTTTATGTGAAAAATATTTTGTAAAGTTTCGTGAGTCGAAATGCTATTGGAGTTGTGCAACAGTGACTTAATCAAGTTGATAGCACCATTTTTACGACTACGACCCTGTTTTCCCAATCTTTACGACCATCACCCATGCCAACCCCGAATGGAAAACCAGTACACAATAAATTATGTACAGAAAAATGCTTGCAATGTTTTTCCCTATACTCTTATATAAAGATATGTAATCAGGACGTAACTTTCTATAGCGTGTGCATATTCCTGCATAAAGTAGTACTAATACATACATTGAACTTGAAAGACCATAAACAGTTATGACAAGTAATTATAATTACCAACTATGCATTAACAATAAACAGCTTTAGCTAGTAAGCATTAATTATTACACATAAATACATAGGTACAAAGGTACATAAAATGTTGTAAAAAGGAGGAAATATGCCTACGTCATTGCGGTAAGTTCCAGAAAACAAAAAACTTCTTTCACTCTTTCTCTCAAGAAGAATTTTAGATGCCAGAAGTTTCTTTACATTTTTTCAAAAAGTAAATTGCTCAAATTTTCTCTTCTCAAAAAGCCCAAAATAGTATTTTTTTAATATTTTAAAAAGCCCGAAGTATTATTTCTTACAGATTCCCCGAAAGACAGAATTTTTAGTCTCTTTTACACTTTTTCAAAAAGTCAACTTTTTAACTTTTTTGTCAAAAAGCCCAGAATAGTATTTTCTTTTACTGTTTTAAAAAGCCCGAAGTAGTATTTGCTACAGTTTCTCCTAAAGTCAGACTTTTCATTTTTTACGCTTCTAAAACAACGAATTAATTTAGTTCTGCGTTTCAAAAATTCCGAATTTTTATTTTTTGTGATTTTAAAAAAACCGAAACTTTATTTGTTACAGCTTCCCCCAAAGACCGAATTCTCATTTCGTAAAACTTACAAACCTTGAATTATTTTATTGCTACTTTTCAAGAAAACCGAATTTTTATTTTTTACGATTTTAAAAGTCCAAAATATTATCTGTTACCTTTTTTTAAAAGAGGCAAAAAGGCGTAATTTTCACTTTTTTCACACTTTTTCAATCAGTCAAATATTTCATTTTCTGTTTTCAGAAAGCCCGAATCTGTATTTCTTACTATTTTAAAAAGTCCAAAATAGGTAAGAATATCTACCGTTTCATAATCCAATCGAAGAATTATCATTTTTTATACTTTTTAAGAAACTCTATTTTATTTTCATTTTTTTAAAAATGTTATAATTATGCGCCTCCATTTAAAACTAACAATAGGTTGAATTTTGTTGGAATTTGACATTTGGCCACAAAAATTTAAGGGCTTACAAAAATGATACAAAATTAATATATTATTCCTATAATTACTAGTACAAATGGAAAGTTTTCGTTGACATTGCTTGTTGCTAAATATTGTTGCTAATGAGAGTAAGAAAGTTTCCAAAAGGTTTTGAAGAATACCTACACGTTTTTATTTTCCAGGTGGTCACGTCGGCACCTATCAAATGTGCCAGCTTCTTCAGACCTTGGAGTAAAAATTGATCAGGGGAGGTCAGAGATCTGGACTTTTTGCCCATATAATATGATTCAAGTCTAAGAGCAGTTGGGACAAGTATATCCAGCCACACTGCCGACGACAAGGGTGCGTTTAGGAATTTCTATGTTGATAAATCTGCACTTGTTGAAAAGGTGCATTTTTTGAATCTGCACTTTTTGCACATTTTTTGAATTTGCACTTTTTGAAAAGGTACATTTTTTAAATTTGCACTTTTTTGAACGGTACATCTTAGAAATTCCTTTTTCTGAAACGGTTGAGCTTTTATATATTTCACTTTTAGAAAGTGTTTATATTTTTGAATTCGTGGCTGTTTAAAATAATAAATTAATTAAATCTGAACTTTTTGTGAATGCATAATTTTTTGAATTTGAACTGGGATTCAAAATAGCTTAGCAAACACTTAGCTTTAATTTAACACTCACTTTGACTTATTTTTAGTAGGAAAAATAAATTGGAATTAATTACAGTTGGAGTGAGGAAAAAACGGGAAAGCTGTATTTTTGTGTAATGCCCATGCTAAAAAGTATCAAAATTGTGCTTTTTGTTAATTTTTTAATTTAATACCCCAGAGGTTATAGGTGAGGGGACTCGGAATGTAGGACAGAAAGAAAATAAATTCCCAAGTGGGCAAAAACAATTGCAAAAATCCCAAGAATTTTGGGGATTTTTTTACGGAATTGTGGGTAAAAAACAATTGGAAAACTTAAGACAAATTTAGATTTTTGGTAGAAAATTTGTGAATACTGGGAATTTATTTGGGAATGTGTGAAATCTCGGGAAAATGCGGGATGTGGCGGAATCGGGATGGAATTCATTTTTATGCACCACGTAAATACTACATTCAAATTCAATCGGCTTATAAAAGATTTTATTTTTCATGCTATTTTTCAAAATTTATTTGAATTGTTTTAATGACAAATTGGCAAAGAAATCTATTAGATTGAAAACTGATGGATGTGTGAATCTGACGATAAGCATTTTTCCTTCTCCTTCCTTCTGTAGATGCAAGATGCAATAATCCATTGGATTCCTACGGCCCTCCAGCACCAGCGCCTTCTTCAGGTCCAGCTTCAGCCCCAATGCTTCTTTTTTCTTTGTCACTGCAGTCCACTTGTCCTCTTCCATCTCCATAGTCACAGAAGTGCATGTTATACCCTGAGGCGAGCTGTAAAAAATAAAACAAAAATCAATTAAAACTGTTTTAAACCGTTTCCCATGAACGACGTGTTTTTAATGCACACACTAATAGACGCCCTTTTTTTAAATCCCCGGAAAAAGAAACAGTTTTCTTAAAGACGAACATACGAAAATTTGAAAATTTACGGAAAAATGACGTTGTTTGTTAAAATTTACAAAAAGAAGCAAGTTTTTGCTTGCAACTCGATGGGTTTGTTACTATAACTAATAAAAATTAAGGCATTTTCTATTTTATGGAGTCGTAAAATTATGAAATGTAAAGGAATACAGAATTGCGCTCTTTTCGAGAATAAATTTAAAATATGGTTTTTACCTGGACAAATTGCAGCAAAGACGAAGACAGCTACGACCAACAAGTATTTGGCTTGCATTTTGAAGTTGCAGTTAGTGTCGAGATATTCCAGTCGTTTCCGATCCTTTTATTGCCGGGAATTATGTTGATCGATGCTAGTTTGGCACTTGGTAGTTGATCCAGTTGACAACTTGAATGGCTCACGACACGCCACTCCATTTACAAAGAGCGATTCATCAAATATTCGTATAATACCAATTAAGACTTTGCCATTAGCAATATTGAATTAAGGCTGTTGGAATGACGTGTGGTGATGAATTCAGCTTTGTCTCATAATGCGCAATGCATGTAGATTAACAGTAGCGATTCCAGGCAATTTACGGTGCAGGCGACAGCCAGGCGTTTATAAAACTTTATAATCAGCAACGAAAGATTGCTTCATTTTTATAAAGTCCGTTTCAGTAAACCGATTCTTTTTTCCGGCACGTATTTTTCAAGCAGAAAAAATGTGCCTTGTTATCGTCACCTATGGAAAACGCCGCGCCTTTTTCATGTGCATTTCAAAGGGTGCGTCATTTTCATTTAGATTTTTACAAAAAACTGCGTCGTTTTTGCATGCTATCAAAACAACTCTTTTTGTTGTAAGCAAACAGTAAAATGTGCTTTCATGAGGTATTTAAAAAATATTTCTGTAATCCCACACACAGGTAGAACTTCCTTAGCGTATCCCCACAGTCGCTACCGACTACTAAATTAATAATTATTATTCAGCATTAGCAATTGAATTCACTCGTTAAAGTTTAAATCAATAGAATGAATAAAGACGCACGTACCTAATCACACATTCAAAATTCAGATTAATTTGCTCACTCATTGTTTTTTGGGGTCGTCAGTCGTCACTAAATGACCTTAATCATCTACACGCGCATTATCTCTTGCCAACTGCCAACAAGCGACGACTGAATAGACAGGAAACGTAATCAATAAGAGGATCTGAAAAGTATTTATTTTGCCTACATTTAATGTTTTAAATCTTGACTTTTCTAAAAACTAAAAAATTACGTTTTTGACACAAAAATAATGATTTGCTGGGCATTTTTTAGAATTTACAAAGAAAGATGTTGTTTATAATTCCCTCAAAATATATCCAATTTTTTGAAGCAGGCCTACACAAAAGGTAATCCTGCTGACGCTACTGTTTTATGTAGTTACACCGAAAAACAATGCAAGGGAATTCGAAAACAGCTTTGAGGTGGCTTAGCATACTGTTTAAAATAAAATCCAAGCTTAACGCGAAATAAAGGCAAGGTTCCGGGATGCTCTGTATTGATGGATAAGGCGACCAGAAAAATTCTTTTTTTGTCGTTAAAAAATGCTTTTTTTGGCTTTCCCAAATGCTAAAAATGCTTTTTTGTTTTCGCGAAAGGCTAAAATTATGCTTTTTTGAGCTCAAAATGCTTTTAATGTTTTTTTTCAAATTCACTTACAAAGTGGTTTTTATAACAAAGGCGACTAAAGACGCTACCACACATTTTGGTATTTCAACGAGATCAATAAGTTCAATGAGCTCTTGGTATTTCTCCCTAGTAATCTTTTTGCTTGGCAGAAGAAAAGCTAACTGGAGGAGTGGAAGTAGCACTGTCTGAAAAAAGGTGATTTTGTAATTTTAGTAAGTAGGTTATTCCAGGATTTACTGCAAATCCTTCACCAACGGAAAGCTTGATTACCAAAGACAAACGTATGTACACCACTATAAAATACCGTAAATCTTCTAATTAAAGCCACATTTACAACATTACAACTTGCAATACTGCATATTCCTTTTTTGTAGCCACCGTCATCGTAATGCTTAGGAATAGGATGGGACTAGCTACAGATTCCGGCTATTAATGAAGGCAGGTTATAATAATTAGTAGTTTTACGGTACTTTACTTTAATAAAAATTTTCAAGCAACTTTTAGCGACCTTTATTTCGTCTTCGTGGGTTGCGGATGTAACGTGAATTTCCATTGCAGACTTTTCATGATTTAATTCAATACAACAATACTCGCACCAAAGTTTTTGATCTTTAAGTTTTAAACCGTTATCAGGAAATTGCGAAACCCTACTTGCAGGGTCAGTTTTTGGAGTATTCCCCATGTGTAATGAGAGTTAACAGCCGAAACATAAATGATTTAATCTTCCAGTCGATTACTGCACGTGTTGTTGTCATTGTACGTACATGCATGAGAAGCAAACGCAATGATGAGCGAACTGCCTGAAAACCAAAGCGGAAGTTGCCGACGTAAGTCAATTCGTTCGTGTTTTAAATTTCGCTCCTTGTCAAGTTAATCGATTAGGCAGCTTTGTTGTTTTATCAAAATACACATTGCACAACAAAAACAAGCAGGTGATGGCAATAATATGTGGCCTTATTCGCCTTACATGCTGAAAATGCGAAAAAGGCGGTAATTTTGCTCGAAAATGCTAAAATAATGCTTTTTCGAAGTTCAAAATGCTTTTTATGCTTTTCAATTTTTTTTTGCAATTGTGGTCAAAGTAGGTTGCCAAAAGTTTAAAAAACTGGCGACCAGCATTCCAGTGCTTTATAATGCTTTTCATGCTTTTAATGCTTTCCGGTCGCCTTAACAATTAATACTAGTTCTATTTCTGGAATTCGACATTTGACCACACTATGTAAATAAAATTATCCCAAATGCTAATAAATAATAGAGGTAAACCCGAGTCGTTGTAAACGTGTTGTACTTGCTAAAATGTAAAAATTACTATGGTGATGTACATTTTCTTAAAAATATCCCACGGTAATTTTAACAATTCTACAAAATGTTAAAAGTACAGCGAGTTTACAACGACTCGGGTTTACCTCTAATATCTTATTCCTAAATATCAAAAAAATCCATCAGTGAAATCCATCAAAAAAATTATTACGAAGCCAGTGTGAGCATCAAAGGGTCATTGAAGTTGAAAAACAACCTTGGGAAATTTTCAATTTCTTGAAACGAACTAAATTGTTGCTTTCGTTAAGGACGTCTACGTGCACACAACATGTGTCCAAGAGTATTACTCGATTTCGTTGGAAATCAATGATGTATGTAATATAATTAATACATGAAAATCAGTACATCCAGGCGTGGTATTATTTTACTACTCGTGTTCGGCACTGAAGGAATAAGGTTCATACAAAGCTGGTTTCTTTGTATAACGATAAGAGAACTTAGTACTTGAAAAATGTTGACAATTTGCCGAATTTGATTGGGAATTTATTGGGAACTTATCGTTAGTTTCGAGGAAAAGTAAAAACTGAGAATTTTCATAATCTTAAAATGTTCATGCATACGTTCGAAAAGCTTTTAAAAATTCTCTCTCCTTCCGTCTGCACATGTTATGCATATTTACTCAATACATGGTCCGTTAGTCCATGATAAAGCTAAAATAACAAAATAACAAAAACTTTCTAACCCTTTTTGTAAATGCCAGCAAAACAGATGCGGTTTTTCAAAATGTGCAAAAACAAGATGCAGTTTCTTGCTAGTTTTTAAGTTTTGTAAAAGCTGGCCTGTACGGTAAAATTCACTTGAATCGCTACTGATCCTAACTTAATCTAATAAATATCACGTAAAATTAAAGTTCAATAATCTTGTATTAAAACTAATGTTTAAAGTCTCCTCTAGAGTCATAATGCTATTGGAGTCGTGCAACAGTGACTTAATCAAGTTGTTTGTATGATAGCACTGTTTTTTCGACCGCGACTCAGTTTTCCCATACTTTACGACCATCACCCATGCCAACCAGATTGAAAAACCAGTACACAATTATGTCCAGAAAAATGCTTGCAATGTTTTTCTCCATACTTTTGTACAAAGATAATCTGTACGCAACTTTTTATAGCATGTGTAAATATATGCCTGCATAAAATAATGCTAAAATATTGAACTTGAAAGACAATAAACAGTTATAATATGTAATTATAATTATGATTACCAAAGCATAAACAATAAACTGCCGTTGCTACTGTGAACCTAATTACATTGACTCTATTGCCTATTTATTGCTAATCATCAGAAATTGCAAACACATAGTTACCTAAATTCATAAAAAGTTGTGAAAAAGAGGAAATATGTTCGCTTCATTCTGTTAACTTTAAAAGAAAGCGAAACTTCTTTCCCTCATTCTGTTTCAACATTTTCAGAAGTCCGAATTGGTACTTTTTTAAATTTTTTTAACATTTGAGGTATTGTTTTCCCAAAGGAACAATTTGCATTTTTTTTTTTCAGAAAGGTCAATCATTTTTTTTTCTTTTTTCAAAAAGACGGAATTTTTATTTTTATACGACTTTACAAAGTCTTAAATATATCATTTGTTACACAGTTTCTCCCCAAGGAAGAATTTTCAGTTTGTATTACACTCTTTTAAAAGTCAATTATTTTGTCCGGTTTTTAAAATGTTTTCAATTGCTTTTGCGCTTCAAAAAATTCCATATTATTTGTAACCGTTTCATTCAAAAACATAATTTTCATTTTCTAACACTTTTTAAATCGATCTTATATTTTTTAAAAAAAAGTCCTCATTTGTATTTTCAACAATTTTATAAAGTCCAAAAATGTATGAAAAGTTACCATTTCATCCAATCGAATAGATCTTATTTTTTTTAAAAAAAAAAGTTTTTGCATTTAAAACTATTTTTCTGGAATTCGAAATTTGACCGCTCTAATTTAAGAACATATCAAAAATGCTACCAGTTTTGTATCTTATTCCTTACCTAGTACTACAAATTGGAAGATTTAGCTTACTTTGCTTGTTGCTAAAGATTGTTCCTACGAATTAAAAAAGTTTCCAGAAGGTTTTGTTACGGCAAAAGCCTCACCAAAATTTGCATTTTCACGGAAATAAGCTGGAGAAATTAATTTGAAAATTGCAGATAAACACCAAAAAACCTTGTCCAAAAATACGCAGAATAAGTCACCACGCGCATTCCTGATTTTTTACCACAGGTTAAAATACTCCCTAAATGTACACATGTCCTCCATTTGTTTACATTGGAGGTAATTACTCATTATCTCCCGAATAACTTCCAGTTCGCGTGACGTTCCTCGCAAACCAATTCCTCACAGCAACTCTTAATGGGTTCCCATCTTTGCAAATCTATGCATAGCCAAAGCAGCGCTCGATGGGGATTCTCCAGCTTTGGTTACGTACTCATAGGCACGGACGAATTTTAATTCAGGAAATATTTTGTCCATTCCAAATCCCTGTGAGAAATAGCTTTTAGACGAGTCAGGACAATCACGATCATGACATTCTATGGGTCTCAGTTGAAGTTTCTCAACGGTGTGCATCACAGGCAGTTGAATCCCTGGGAGAAATCCCAAGGGCTCCCAATTCATTCTTTGAAGCTGCGGGAAACGAGGTTTAGCGTAGAAACCCGTTTTGTTTGTACCTTTCCTTCAGTGACGACCACATGCAGTAAAAGAATACAAAACGTGGAGGTACCGACTTTCGTTTAGTAATGATTTTGCATACATCTGTTTATTTCCAAAGAAATCGAATAATACTCTTGGACACCTGTTGTGTGCACGTAGATGTCCTTGACTTAAGCTACATTGTATCTGGAAGCTTCAAGAAGTTGAAAATTTCCCAAGGTTGTTTTTCGTCTTCAATGACCCCTTAATTCTCACACTGGATTTGTAATGTTTTTCTCACAAGGTGAACATCATTATAAGAAATTCAAATTTTCTTAGCGTGCATTCCAACTTCTCGTCAGTCGTCCCTTTAAACTGTTCACTGACACATTGCGAATTAAGAACCAACTGTAGCACAGCAGCAGCATTCAAAACGATGGTAAGTAATTGAATCTTTTCTCTCTTGAATTTCAATCGTATTTTTAACTATAGAATCCCAATTACTTGATCAAAACCACATCAAAAAGGTTTCAGCAATTACAGAATTGTTATCACAACCTTCCGCTTTAAAATCAGAATCTGCTCATTTCAACTTTAATGTCATTGTACAATTTAGAATGAACCTACAAAATTGACTGTGTTATCTGAAAACGACTCTGATGGTGAGCAAGTCCCTCCTCCGGAGGAGCCAAGGAGAAATGAACTCGTTGTATCGCCATGCTTAATTTTGCGCGCTGACGAAAATACTCTGCAAGATTTTTCACCAGCGAATTCAGAGACGGTAACGGAAACTTGTCCATCACTCTACAATACTGATTTGCAACCTCGACGCAATGCGATCCTTGAATTTGCCTCCGGGATAGACCTCGTAAGTTTTGCAGCGAAATTAATCATTCGATTTTCTACGCCAATTTTTGTGAATACAAAGCATACTAATTATATGAAATCGATCACAGATTCTGAAATCAATTTTATCAAAACTTGGTACCAACGACTTGCTTTCCATTCGTCTGGTTTCTCAACGGTTCTCTCACTTTAGCTCAACAGCACTCGAGAAGCGCCTTCACATCGAAGTGGCTGGAGTGGAGGACGAACTGTTTCTTGTCTCAGTGGGGCATTTATACTCGCAAAATAAAAATAAAGAGACAAGGAGACACGAGGGTAAAGTAGAACTCGATAGATTTTTATTCACACTCAGCACATCCCAAAAATTTCCTTGCACCAGCTTTACCATCTGTACCACTCTAGTTTTTAATCCAAGGATGCTCTCCTTCCTGTCTTATCAAGGCAAGTACATAAAGACGCTAAGTCTCGAGTTGGCCAGAGAGACTCCTGCCCATAAATTGTCGTTGGAGTTGGAAAAGTTCCAAGAAACTCTCATGGAACTCACATGTCTAGAAACTTTGGTGTTGTGCACTTATTTAGACCCTTTTATGGGAATCGAAGATCTGTCAGAATTGCCATCCATTGCAAATGAAGAGCGCAGGAAAAACTTCGTTTTACCAACATTAAAATTCCTAAACGCAGACTCAGCGTCAAAATTGTGGCTGGAAATACTTATCCCAGCTGCTCCTGGACTGGAATCATATACGGGCAGAAAGTCCAGTTTTCTGTCCTACGTTATCAAACCACCTGCAAGGCTTCACCTGCTTCAAAATCTCTTCATCACCCCCAATCGATATTCACTCCAACGCCTAAAGAAGCTAGCAGATTTGATGGATGCCGACGTGACCTCCTGGAAAATAAAATGGTTTAGCTTTACCTTGTCTTGGATTTACAGATACCCCGAACTCTGGCAAGACACAGGAAAGGTGGTTCACAAAATGCTTAACCTCGTTTCCCGCAGCGTTCAAAAAATGAATTGGGAGCCCTTGGGATTTCTCCCAGGGATTCAACTGCCTGTGATGCACACCGTTGTGAAACTTCAACTGAGACCCATAGGATGCCATGATGGGGATTGTCCTGACTCGTCTAAAAGCTATTTCTCACAGGGATTTGAAATGGACAAAATATTTCCTGAATTAAAATTCGTCCGTGCCTATGAGTACGTAACCAAAGCTGGAGAATCTCCTTCGAGCGCTGCCTTGGCTATAGATTTACGACGGTGGGAACCCATTGAGAGCTGCTGTGAGAAATTGGTTTGCGACGAACTTCACACGAGCTGGAGGTTATTTGGGAGAAAACGAGTACATCCAATGTAAACAAATGGAGGACAGGTGTGCAATTAAGGAGTAATTTGAACATATCTGGTAAAAAAGCAGGAATGCGCTATAGATGGTTTATTTAACTCTGAACTCTATGAGCCTTTTTGCTCATAGCCATGACGTTTTAAGTGACTTATTGTGTATTTTTGGGCGACGTTTGGTTTTGTTTATCTTCAATTTTTAAATTACATTTTCAAGCTTATCCCCTTCAAACTGCGAGTTTTGGTAAGGATTTTGTCATAAAAAAAGACCTTTTGGAAACTTTTTTTACTCGTATTAGGAACAATCTTTAGCAACAAGCAATGTAAACTTATACTTTCTATTTACTTTACAGTACTAGTTTAGGAATAAGATATTAATTTGGTAGCATTTTTGTAAACCTCTTAAATTCGAGCGGTCAAATGTCGAATTCCAGAAAATAGATGTAAATGCAGGCGCATACTTTAAAAAAATGAAAATAAAGTAATTAGGGTGATACCTGACGAATCTCAACTCTTCTCACTTCATCTCACCTCAAAAATTAACATTTTATTGCCATAGGTACAGAGATTCAAATGAGATTTGTTTGAGATTCGCAAAAATAAATCTCATCAAATCTGTGGAAATAGTTCAAATCTCAAAACTTTGAGAATCTCACCATTTGGTCAGGTTCCCCTTATTGACTTTTTCAAAAAAGATAAAAAATAAGATTTATTCGATTGGATGAAACGGGAACTATCGATACATCTTTGGACTTGTTAAAATAGGAAAGAATACAAATTGGGAGTTTTTGAAAAGGGAAAATCAAATAATTGACTGATGAAAAGAGTAAAAAAATGACTGCCTTTAAATTGAACGGAAACAAATAATATTTTGGAATTTTTAGAAGTGTAAAAAATAACATTTCGGAATTTTTTAAAAGTAGAAATAAATTAATTAGCTGTTTGAAAAAGCAAAAAATTAAAAGCTTGACTTTGGGTGAAACTGTAACAAATAATATTTCGGGCTTCTAAAACAGCACAAAATACCAATTCGAACTTTTTGAAAAGAGGAAATTTAAATAGTTGACTTTTTAAAACAGTGCAAACGAAACTGAAAATTCTGCCTTGGGGGAAACTGTAACACTAATACTATTTCAGGCTTTTAAAACCGTAAAAAAATAATTAGGTCTTTTTGAAAAACAAATATGATAATTCACATTTTTTAAAAAATGAAAATTGTGCCATTGGGGAAAACGGAACAAACAATGCTTTGGACTTTAAAAAATATGTAAAAATTGTACAATGGTGGTACAAATGGTTCATGGAATGCAGAAAAAAATGTGGAATACGAAACAAAATGAAACTGAAATAATCAGCCAATTATAGGTAAATTTAAGAAGAAGCAGACAAATTAAAAACTGAAATAAAATTGAAGTAGGATTTTATGCAATAATATGATTAGTACAGACTTTGACGTAATAGCAAATCAAATGTTGAGTTTTTAAGTGTCGTAGTGGTTGTAGGTAGTAGCTGTTTTTAATTTATTATTACTCTAAGACCGTCTGGACGAGAATGTTCCAAATTTCGATCTTCCAACTTCTGCAAGGGCTTCTTCAAGACAGAAACTTCTTCATTAGCCATGCGTTCGCATCTAGTGAATATGAAACTTATTATCAATGCATTGAAGTAAATGGGTGGAATTATGCGATAAGCAATTTCGTTAAAATTATAACACATAGGCTTTACGCACGAATGAGAATTCTAATAAATATGTATATGCGCCCAACTTGAAAGCTATTAGGAAGTAGATAATTTTCTTTGAATTCCACTGCCAACTGCGAAGCTATTCACGCATTTGAATATCAGATAGTAATAAGTTGATTTCAATTTGTTACCTCTCCAGCCATTACACACGCACCTTTCAAATGCCACTAAACTTTACATTGGCATTTACCTTTCACATTCCTGTACTCCAATCTGCAATCTTCCTTGACCTCTTAGCTTCTAATGTAGAAATATGCTTGCCACTCCGGTGCCAGTAACTGAAACAAATATTGCTCTAAAAATCGTTGTCACTCAACCTGCATTATTTATGGCTTTGCCTTTCTCACTATCCCAACTTGAACTCGAAACTCTCTACACATGCTTCTCGTTGTGTTGAACGCCTGTATCAAATTAAACAATAAATGAAAATAAATAAATTTTGATCGTGCGATGCTAATAGCGAATGGAGAATTAAAAACGATTCTTTCATACACAAAACTGAAAAGCCTTAGCTTCATACTTTGCCCCTCCAAAGTTGTATCCATCCAAATGTCGCAATTGTAAATTCATTTTAATATCTTGTTAAAAATTAAACTTTTCATTTATTTTATCATTTGGAGCTGGATGATTTATTAGTCGTCGCTTTTCAGAATTTTTCAACTTTTTATAAAATCAATTTCATGCATTTATTATGCTTTTAAATCTTGCCATACAGAAAGACGTTTAAATACCTTTTCATATGAATTGGAGTTCGCAAGAAAAGAAGCTTCACTGAAATTCCTTGCAGGGCATCGATAGCGGACCCCTCAACTGTTCTCATTCTATTTCGGAATTCAATGCATTTCCCAGTGAGCGACTACACATGCTCTGCTATATTATTGATAGAGAAGGACTTAATGACTACCATCGTATACACTTACAGTATATTTATGCACATACTGATATGCACTCGAATATATTTATGCCTTTCATCGTTGTACATGCGGATGATATATTGATTCGAAGGAACTATGCAAAGCATGTAAGATTCTTTCGCAATCAATTTTACTTCTTCGTCGTTCGGTACAAGGACCGTAAAATCATTTCCTTCATTTTCCATTACAATGTTATCATGGAGTGAAATGGTCAAATACTCATTCACGATCTTCAAGCTTGGCACATTATCATCCTAGAAGATTGTACTGTTCTGCATAAACGCCATTGGGTCGGGCGTTGAACTTAATTACTAATGCTCAATGGAAATATTTCTTCAGTTGAAATTTCTTTTCCTCTGTACTGTTTTTATTTTCAGGTAATTATGTATGTTGCCAAGACTCTGATATCTCCGTTGCAAGCTACTTATTATTATGTAGAAGTTCATATAATTATATGAGCGTCTTTAGTTCCTCGTTTGATTATGGTTCTGTTGCCGCTGTAATCATTTCCATTGCTTTGGAAATCGAAATCCGAATCACGTTGTGGAATGCTAGCGAGAAGGACTTTTCATTAATTTTGCATCTACAATTGAAATTTTTACGCCTCGGATTAGTCCTCGTAGTCTGTCCGATACGGTTTTGGATAAAAATGGCATGGGGGAGATTAAGAATGGAATATGAGAAAACTCTGTGAACTAATCTTGAACTCACTATAAGTAGTTAATGTACGTATAAGAATAAAAATTGTCTGAACTCAAACGGCTCCAAAAGCTCAATAAACCAAATCCTTACCAACAAATTTTCAAACATTTGAGAATTTCCCTTTTAAGCAATTTTTTGAAATTCTTTTGAAAGTTTCAAAATTTTCTCTTTAAGCGTCTTTGGAACGACTTAAAAATTTTTGATTTAACAATTTTGAAACAGTTAAAAGATTGCAATTGATTTAGGTCATTTTGCTTTGAGGGGATTTTGGATGTAGCTTATTTTGACTCCTCATCGAGGACATAATTATGTATAACCAATTACTTTTGAAATTCGAGGAAAATGTAATTAAATGAATAATGTCATATTGTGCGGCTGCACTGTGGCACGAACTATTAAATGAGAAAATGACGAAAGAAATTCATGAATTACTGATGGAGAACTGAAGCCGATATGTCGGTTTTTGTAATGATAATTTATTGAAGAGA
>JAAXYX010002826.1:0-16168 GCA_036851915.1 Ptenothrix huangshanensis | reverse complement strand
CCGCAAATAACACGTGCAATACTAAACTCCACGTTTTCAAAATTCCACAATCAAGATTGCCCACTTCTTCATTTGTGTACGAGACAACGAGTTCTTTCACCTGTCTCGAAGTGATTTAATTATGTAAATACTTAGGTATTAATACTCTTCTACACCATTCACTTTTTTCAAATCCGAATCCAAAGAACTAATACTTTATGTAGCAGACAAGTAGATACCAAGTGATTCCTTCACTTTGCATTATTTCCATCTCCGTCTCCGACTAGAATCGCAAAGCTAGAATAAATAATGGCTAAATTACTTATTGCGTTTTACAGTAGTATCGGATTTACATGCACGAAACGATACTGATTCTGATTATGGTTTGGTTATGCATAAAAAATAAATAGTCATGAGCCGAACTGATCGTTAATATGATTATGAGATGCACGTCCACAGTGTCAAGTTGAAGTCTGACCAGTGAGTCTCACTAGACAACTATTGACACTCACTTGAATTGAACCTCGTTAGAATATTTTATGCCTTTATCTCCACTCCGTTATAAATTACAGCTAAAGTTCAATTATGAATTATCATTACAGTAATCCAATCCTTATCTTCTTCGTCTAGCCTAGCTTTATAGTCTAAAGGCAGTAACGTTGTCAGTAGCTATTTTAAATCTGCCTTTTTAATCTTTTAATTATTTATACGTTGTCAGCATGGCAGAGGATTTTTATGATTGCTCTCAGCTTCTAATTAATCATTTTGAGCTATCATTAGTCACAGTCAGCTTCAAGTCTAATCCAAATCGAAGTCGAAGTCATAGTCAAGGCCAAGGTCATTTTTAGTTTTTTTATTTTCTAATTAATAAACTGATGATTAATTTTTGTCTTTTCTTTTTTCAGAAATGAGTTTACGATCATGGGGAAAAGGTGTGAGAATCATCCAATATTCTAGACTATTGCCCGCGTCTTCCCTGGCGGGAAATCCCTTTCTCAGCCCACCTTACCTTCGTCTTAGTCTCCAAGTCCTCCAATAGTGCCAAGCCAACTGCCAACAACTTAATTAATTACTAATTAACTTTATTCACCAATATTTACTAGCAGTAGAATATCATTACCCGTTATTCTTAATTATTATTATTATTTTACTTTTAATTTGTTTGGCAAATTCATTTTCATTTAATCCTTTTCCTTTGGCACTTCAACTTGAGACCACAACTGACAGCAGTAGGAAGGAGTTGGTGTTGGTATTTCAACAAGCGATAGGAACCTAGACCTATATAGGACTACCACACATATAACTAATTACAATTACACTATTGTATTTACGAAAAGATTATTATTATTTAATGTCAGTCACTATTTGTTGTCTTATATTATAACAGTGTCTATAGTCTAGATGTATATAGTATATCCTATATGATCCATAGTCATAGTCTAGAACTAGTAGGTAAAGTTATTTCATTTTTTCGTTCAATCATTTATTTCCTTACTATTTCCCAAGACTAGAGTCAGAAGAAAGATAGTCTATTATTATTACTAGTATTATTGTATTGTAATTCTCGAAAATTATTGTCCAAGGAAAGATTATTTTTCTCCATTGCATTTTTTCTACTGACTTAATAATTACTACTTCGTTCAGGATATTTATTTGAGGAGATATCCCTATATATTAAGAATATATAGATTTGCTATTTTAATAATCTCGAATTTAGTTCAACTTGATAGATAGTATAATTGCAATTTATTGTTATTATTTTCTCTAAATCGGTATCGTTAGTGTTCTCATTGTCATTGCCATTAGTAAATTCAACACTCAAACTATTGATAGTTTGTCTACGTAAATTAATTGGAGTGGATTCGAGTCGATTGGAAAATTTGAGTTGAGGAGAGAGAATTCAGAGAAATCTTAAAGAATGCGGGTCGTTGCTTTGGTTAGTGGGGGGAAGGATAGTTGTTTCAATATGATGCAGTGTGTGGCTGCAGGTCATGAAATTGTGGCACTGGCCAATCTGGAACCAGCGGAGAGTGGTGAGATTTTTGTGAAACAGTTATTATTCTTTCAGTTTAATTTTATTTTTGGTTGATTCAGAGTGGAGTTTAATTGCATTGGAAATGTCTGGTGGTTTATCAATGTGTTTTTTGGCTGGTTCTGTATATTTTGATAGACGAGATTGATAGTTACATGTACCAGACGGTGGGTCATGACGGGATTTACATCTACGCGGATGCAGTGGGTCTGCCTCTGTTCCGCCGCAAAATCGTGGGCAATGCGGTGGTTCAGGATAAGGAATACTCACCCACGGATGGGGACGAAGTCGAGGATTTATTTTGCCTTCTTTCTGATATTAGAGTAAGTTACCTATCAATTTTCAATCATATTCAATTATCAAAGGCTAATAAAATATGTATACAATCATTTGTAAAACTTGTTACGTATGTTTTTCCCGGTTTGATTTATGTTGCAGGCGGAGATATATCAATTTTCAATCATATTCAATTATCAAAGGCTAATAAAATATGTATACAATCATTTGTAAAACTTGTTACGTATGTTTTTCCCGGTTTGATTTATGTTACAGGCGGAGATAGAATTTGATGCTGTATCTGTAGGTGCTATTTTATCCGACTATCAGCGGATCCGCGTCGAGAATGTGTAAGTCCAATATTGGCAACAACAACAATATAAGCATGTCGTAGCAACTTATAATTCAGTAATTAATTATTGATTAAGAATTCCATGTAAAAATCCATTGTCTGTTTATTATGTTGATATAATGTAATTGTAGAACATAAAGTCTAGACAGTAATTAAGTGTTTTTCTATATACCTAATACTTATTATTACGTACATACTAGCTACAAGTTTATGTGACGGAATTTCCAACCAAAATATTTTGTTAGGATGAGGACATCGATTTCAGCTTTTGGCAGCTTATAGGGTAGACAAAGAAGAAACAAAAGACAGTTGATTGATAGTGCATTCGACAAGGGCAGCTGATCTGTGGATCGCAGGCGGACTTACAAACTTTGGGATGGGAACTCGCGAGGGAACGTTTATAAACTATTCATTGAATTCATTTATTTGCGACCAAACTTAATAATAAAATCCATTTGTTTTCCTCTTTCTCACTTATGTACGCTATGTACGCTGTAATCGGTAAAACAAAAGTGAAATTGGGCAAAGGGAGACCACTGAGAAAAGTTAATTTTAAATGTTAAATTCCATATTTATTTTTTAATTTTTCAATACTTTTTTCCAGGGTCTCAAATTCTAAACAAAATCTTCAAGGACAGTTGGGTTGAACGCAATTTTTTCGAGAAAAAAATATACCCGTTTTATTGCACAATTGTAGTCCGGAAATGTTCCCTCGTGAGAGTTTAGGACACTGACTTTATTTCTTAATTCCATTAATTCTGGAATTATAGTAGACAGTATTAGTACCTTGGTAGGTACATACGTACATATTATAAGTTGGAACGAGTTACAGGTCATAGGTATAGAATATAATGTAATTACATGGTGTTTGCCCTTTTCTCGAAATATAATTTGCTTTTGTGCTTGTTTGGCTTGTCAGATGTACGAGACTCGGTTGTGTTTGCTTGGCCTATTTGTGGAGACGGGATCAGACGGAGCTTCTGCAAGAGATGATTGACTGTGGGATCAATGCGATAATTGTGAAAACGGCCTCGTTGGGTTTGGATCCGGATATTCATTTGGGACAGACAATTGCCGAGATGAAATCCCATCTGATCAAGTCCAAGAAGAAATATGGTATCAATGTCTGTGGCGAGGGAGGCGAATATGAAACCTTCACCTTGGACTGTCCGCTCTTCCGTCAGGCTATCGTCCTGTGAGTTCTTTCACAATTTAATTTGACCTTCCCTTATCATCTTAAATTCAGTTTACTTTATTGCGTGATTATAATTATTGTCACGAATGACTTGTGATTGATTTTGATTTTATATTGTTTGGGATTGACATTGACGTTGTGTCGTTGTGTTTGGAATACGCAGAGATGAGTATGAGAAAGTGATTCACTCGAATGATGCCTTTGCCCCTGTAGGCTACTTGAAACTCAATAGAATGCATCTAGTCAAAAAGACTGTAAGTTCATCTTCTGATTTTTTCTCTTAAACATTGCAGTTACTACTAGACTTACTTAAGTTTTATATTGCGTAAATTAATAATGATTAAAATACATTACACATTTATATAATATATTCCATGATAACGAATTCAAAAATTCCTTGTTAATGTAAAATTTTAATTTCCGAAATTCCAAAATGAAATTGAAAAAATTCCAAAATCAAATGTAAAAAAACCGTTTCCAAATGAAAAATGAAAATGAAAAAAATTGCATAATTTTTTAAAATGAAAAATGAAAATTCATGTTTTTACTTCCAAAATAACTATACATATGTGCTTTCTTTGGAAACATAAAACGAGATATTTAAATCTCACCATTTTTAATTTTAAATGTTGAAAAAAATTCAGAGGCTTCGTTATTACATAAATTTCAAACCCGCTCTTTCATATTTTACAGTGCAAAACACATTCTGGTCAATATTTAATACTAATTGCGTGTAATTAATCTACCATATATGTGTAGACTCAATACATGTATCCACATAATGACGTATCTAGCCGCGTTTTTTTTTCTTTCAACATCTTTTCAATCATAGCCTGAAACCGTCCCTGCTCCCAGGGGGGGAATCTCAGGCTGATACCCCTACTCTTGTAACGCTAATTTTACAGGGGTGTGTCCAATTATTATAGGGATTATTGTTTCAGAATATATTTTTAATCCTTTCACGTCTCAAATTTAATATTTGAAATTTTATCGATGTATGCTTTTAGGTGTTGTCAACTTCCAAGTCATCGACCTCAATGTCAGCCTCAGCTTCAGCGCCTACCACTCCCGAGGAGGATCAGCAGCGACATGACCAAGAGAAGGAGCAGCGTCTTCAAGATCTAGAAGCCGAATCGGAATCAGAGCCCGTACCAGAACCAGAACCAGAATCCGAACCAGCACCAGCAGAACCGGAGTTAACTCCAGCAGTTGAAACTGAATCGGGTGAAGGCGGTGCGCTCGGTGATGGTGACGGCGGGGGTGATGTTGGCGGTGTCAGTTCGAACGGAAAGGACGAGGAAAGTGAAAGTCCAACGCCAGTGACCCCAGTGACCCTGGAGCCGACCTCGCCCTCGCATTCTGACTCAGTGCCAGCGGTCATCTCCCAGAGAGATCTACTCAAAGGCTTTCCAGTCAGGACACCGCTCGACTACCTATCTGATCTTGTGGAGTGTCACATTGCCGACTGCTGTGATGGTCACGTCGAGCTTTGCAATCAGAACCACGGACAGAAGGAGGATGAGGATGAGGAGGATGACGACAGGAGTCCCAGTGATAAGAGCAACGAAGGTCATGGTCAAGGTCATCGGAGACAAAGTGAAATGCCGTCGACCTGCAACCATAACCACAACCATCGACATCACCAACACCAACATCACCATCATCCTCAGCGAATTCTAAGTAGAACGTTAACCAGTAGTCAAAGTTGTAGTTCCATTATGAATCCGAGTCAAAGCCAAAGCCAGAGCCAAGGCCAAGGTCTAGGTCAAAGTCATAGCCAAGACTCTCCACCAACATCGACACCCAGTCCCAGTCAAAGTCAGGACAGTGTGGTCAAGCCAGCGTCAAGTAGTGATATTGAGAAGGAAGTGAGAGAATCCCTCAATCCACTCTCGAACGCTTCGTCAACCTCTAACCTTAACGCTACTCCTTCTAACGCTAGTAATTCTAATGTAAGTTCACCCACTCAGCCACAACCATCTTCGTCGCCGTCACCGTCAGCTCAATTATCGCAAGGTCAAAGTCAAAATCATAACCAAGGTCAGTCAGTTCAGAGCAGTCGGGAGAAATTGTATGTGCCAGTGACTCAGCGGATAACGCAGAATGCCGGCGGATGGTTCTGGATCATGGGCATCCACGATAATCAACTTCTCAGTCAGAGCAAGATTATCTAAGAAGACTTCGGAGCGACAACAACTTCAGCATCAGCAGTCCATTACCAGCACCTCGAGCACTCAGCTTCCGGTCCTCAACCCCATGAAAAATGCCTTAGACTCTCTTTTACGTAAGTCATGCGGAATCAAAATATACGCTATTTCAATTTGATTAAAAACAATACGAGAATAGGAACAAGATTTGGATAACCAGGAACTCTTTCTCGTTATGGTTTTTATTTTATTTTGAGTATTGCTGGTTTCCCCAAAAAAGTGGAGGTGTATAAGTGGAAAGTGGAATAGGAAGTGATAAGTAAAAAAAATGACGTATGCTAAAATGAATGAGTGTCTAAAGTGCACTCTTTAAATTAATCTTTTATTAAATCATTCAATAAAAATTGTAAAGAAAAATTAGTTTTAAAGGTGTGAAAAGAGGCAAACATAAATAAGATTTGTGGAAGGAAAATACAAGTTTTAAATTACAGAATTGCTCTCAGGAAAAAACTGTGTGTGAAAAATCAAGTTTCTGTTTAATGGCTAATATAGAGTCAAGATAAGACAGGACAAGACAATCAAAAGTGCTACTTTTATTACTTTTATTTCGCCTTAAAAGCTAAATGTAGTTTTCAAAGCAGCTGCATAGGCCAAAGGTTAGTTAGTGTCATTTCTTGCAGCGTTGGTTGAGAACGGATTATTTTTTAAAAAAAAGAGTTTTTCCAGAAATTAAGCCTTTTTAAATATTCTACATTTTATTGTCGATATAATATTGTGTGTGGCTAAAACCTAAAGATTGATTCCTCTATTAATATCAAGATTAAAGTTTAATAATGGAATAGTGAATAGTATTTCAATTGAGTTTAATTTTGTGTGTTTTGTTTAGGAATATTGGAAGAAAAGAATCTGCGCGTGAGTGACTTGGTGAGCGTGGTGATGTACGTGTCGGACATGGCTAACTACGCTTCGTACAATAAAGAGTATTTGACTGTTTTCTCCTCGCGGCCGCCAGTGCGAATTTGTGTTGAGGCTCCACTCCCACACGAAATACCCGTCCTCGTTGAAGCACTTGCTTTTCGAAATGACAACGCCAGTCTGGATTGTGATATTAGTACCTCAAGACAATGCATGCATGTTCAGGGCATTTCACATTGGGCGCCCGCCAACATTGGACCTTATAGTCAGGCTGTTTGGGTATAACCATTTATAACTCCACAGCTACAACATTCTTCTCAATATAATTTATGATTATTTTCCTATTCTCACTCTCCTTTAAACTAATAATAAATCTCCGTTATATCTCTCC
Source organism: Ptenothrix huangshanensis (assembly GCA_036851915.1). Classification (NCBI taxonomy): domain Eukaryota; kingdom Metazoa; phylum Arthropoda; class Collembola; order Symphypleona; family Dicyrtomidae; genus Ptenothrix; species Ptenothrix huangshanensis. The sequence goes on along the minus strand of JAAXYX010002826.1, from coordinate 8,881 downwards.
TCTCGTAGGTGGGCGATATTCTCTACGTGGCTGGTCAAATCGGTTTAGTTCCAGGGAGCATGACATTGGTGGAAGGTGGAGCGAGGATTGAATGTAAATTAGCACTGAGACACATTAGTCGTGTCATTAAAGCTGTGGATTCCAAGGTTGAGATGCGGGATGTCGTTCAAGTAAGCATTTCAAACATTTCCAAACCAAGTAAATAATGCAAGGCAAAGTACTCAGGAAAGTTATGCAAGTTGGTCTACGCCATTAATTCTAATCTAATCCTGTAGGATTTGATTCGAGTTTGTTTGTTTTCTTGTTTATTTATAATCAGTCGGCAATTACAGCACAAGCAATAAGTCGTAGTTCGGATAAAGATCCTAGACAGAGACAGGGACAAAAGGATAATAAAAATTAAGATGAATTCGAGATGACAAATTCCTGAACAGGGATAGAATGGTAGTTGTTGACCTACATTCACTACATTGTACAGGCATATGGATTACAAAATCAAAAGTATTTATGGTAGTTAATCTATTTGTTGCTTCAAGTTCCATTAGTCATTGTCTGGATTCAGTAGCACTCTTTTAATTTAGTAGGTCTGTAATAATTGAATTGAAAACTACACACAGGAGTTGTTGCGGTTAGATAGGTAATTAATTGCAGCGTCGTTGCATCTGTCATTGTCATCTTGTTGATTATAATTTATTGCTGATTAATATAGACTTAGGCAATTTATTAGGTACCTATGCGTTCTTGTGTAACGAACGTATGTGAAATAGTAAAGGTATTACGTATATGTGGATATGCTTTTATAGCGTTGAAATAGATAGACATTTTCATTATAGTTGTAATATCACTCTTATCGACACTGTGCTTCCAATGTGACAGCAAAATGTGTTATCTGCAATCTGAGTAAATGTTGATTATGAGATTGGTAATGAAAAAAATATCAAATGTTATGACCTTAACCTTTTTGAAAGAATACAATTATCTATTCGAAGCTTAGGCTCTTTTCATGAGCATGTGTTTTTAGTAATTCTCCGAGTTTTTAAATATTTGCACATGTACCTTTTTTATTAAGCTGTTTTTCAGTTTTTTGCTTTTTTGAAAGAAATTATATTTTTAATATAAGGAAATCGAGTGATATTAATGTCGTTTTCGGATTTTATAAAACTCACGCTTTTGCCGCGAGAGTTGTTGTAATGTTTTAAACGATTATTCAACGGCAACGATTCAATAGTACGGATGTCTTTGGCTTGTAGCTGAAATCAAGGTTTCATTGGTGTGGTGTGTGTATTGAATGAGACTATACATTTTACTCCGTAAGGAAACAAGAGTAAAATTTTAAGTAAACAGTGGACGTGGACAACAAGATTAGATGAAGTAAATGAGGGACAATGATGAATACGTTGGTGTTGGTGTTTATGTTATATTGTTTGTAGTCGTTGATGAATTATTGTTTGTGGTTCGCAGGGCATTTGTTACGTGACAGATGCTAATTTTATCGAAGAATGTCGACGGGAATGGGAGAAGCGCACAAACAATGCAATTGTGGAATATTTGGTCGTTCCTCGTCTTCCTCGTGATGCCAGTGTAGAGTGGCAAGTNGACGTGGACAACAAGATTAGATGAAGTAAATGAGGGACAATGATGAATACGTTGGTGTTGGTGTTTATGTTATATTGTTTGTAGTCGTTGATGAATTATTGTTTGTGGTTCGCAGGGCATTTGTTACGTGACAGATGCTAATTTTATCGAAGAATGTCGACGGGAATGGGAGAAGCGCACAAACAATGCAATTGTGGAATATTTGGTCGTTCCTCGTCTTCCTCGTGATGCCAGTGTAGAGTGGCAAGTATGGGCCCACAAGCACAACACTGCTTTTGAATGTAAGTTCTAAGTCATTCTAAACACAAAATACCATTATCACCTATAATTATAAATATAAGTATATACCCGCATTGGATTGTCATATCGTATCAATCTTTATCCTGGTGCGTGTTCAAAACAATACATAGTTGTGTTTTAGTGTTACTAATACATATACTTATATAATTATCTCATCACGGTACTTGAACGCAGGGAAGCAAATAAAGGAACAAAAAAGAAACAGCAGTAGCCAATTAAATCCACTTAAAAAATTCGGTGATAAATTCCTAGTTCTGCAGTCGCTTTATAACTGTCTCGAAGAAATGTCCTCGTCGTTGAAAGTAAAATGTGATTTTCCCATTGCTGCAACATCTGCTATCTGTTTGTCCATCGGAAACGCAAGACATTGTTTCTAGTTAGATTCAATAATGATTTGTAAAGGATCTCAATCGACCTTTCTAAAAATATCGTACAAAATAAATTACTAGACTGTTTGCTGTTTCAAATACAATTGCGAACAATAATTAAATATTATTAATTAAAAAGCTCTTCAAAAACGGTAACAATAATATAGACCATTTTGAATGCCCTAGTAGATTCATATATACTACCTTTTGCACTCACGAGGAAAGTCACTAATCCCACTTATTTGATGAGAAAGAATGAACCAAGACCTACTAATGATAATGATACGTTCTTTGACTTTGACTTGGCTCTTCTCTTTTCCCCGTGCCCGTAATATTGATAGAGTGGTAATTGGACTGGAACCGAGATAACGTTTAACAAGCACTTTCAAAGGTCTAGGTCACAATTATTGCAGTTTCAGTTTCTTTTTTTTGTGAGTGTAAAAAATGTAAGAGCTCGGGCCAGATTGAGATTTAGAGTGAGTGCCAGAAACAGTGCCAGAACCAGAACCAGAGCCGCTCAGGTTTTTTTTCCCTGGGGTGTCTCGTGATAAACTCGGTGTCATATTATAGTCATAGTAATGTCGGTGGGTTGCGGCGTGAGAATTAATTAAGTGTAATTTATATTTATTTGCTGGGCTGTGTTTATTTTGCTGTGCTTGGGTAAATGTATACCTATAGAGGTGTATAGGTGTTGCCGGTAATACGTAGTTTCAACATGTTCGCACTGTTTCTCTCTCTTTCAGATGAAGAGACTGGATGCTACATCGGGACGGGTGTGAAGGTTCGTTTAATTCGACGATGGAATTATGAATGTCGGGTGGCTGTGATCGTGTGCACTGCTCTTCTAGGTGAGTCTGTATATAAGTATAAATATGCTACATAATTATACACGTATGTAATCATTAGTTAGTTCGGCGGCTGTCAGAGAAAATAGATAGGTATATATAAAAGTCTATACTAATATTAAAATGCTAGGTGTGTATGACTTATGCTCGGGCTGTTCACTGCTCGGAGATTCTGTCCATATTATAGAACTGTGTGAAAAGTAACAGTTCAGAAAAACAGTTTGATTTGATATGGGGCGTGAGTGAGGTTTCCCTCGTTTATTTTTATTTTTATAGCCCGTGCATGAACTCGTATGGCGAAGGTGATGCGATGGTAGATTGTGTAAAGTATGGTCATGGAGCAATATTAAAAGTGGTAACTTCCTCCGTATTTTTTAAGATAAGAACGGGGCGTAGGTAATTTAATGTGACCCGAGCGGGTTGCATTTCATGCAGTTAGTCAACTTTCAAGAGACATTTACGATGCTATGCAATTTCTTTATTTAGTATTTGAAGATATGGAGGTATTTTTGAAATCGCGAAATCCTGTTTTATGTATATGCATTCATGAAATCGAGGTTGATTTTTTTTCTTTAAATGCGTAGGAAAATTAGGTAAACATCTTGAGTGTATTAGTACTTATTTATATTTTTGCACACTGCCACTTCTTGAAAACATTCCGATCTAAAATCCTGGATTTAATTATCTAATTAATTTAATTTAATTGTTTATTTTTGTCTTCTTCTTTACTCAGGGAATGTTGGTGCACGTTTCGGCCGGTCAGAGATGATCGAGATGGCGGAATATGCTCTGAACAAGTTGAACCAAACGTCCGATGATCGGACGCAGGAGTGTGCCATCCGTGTTTTCTACCGAAGTGGTGCTGTCAATCCGTCGGACATTGACGAGGTTCTGGGCAACCAGTCGTCCAAATACAATGTCGCATTCACCATCATCCCCGTCTGCCTCTTAGTCAAGGAGAATGCTGTCATCAGCTTCTGCGGCGTTCGTCATCAGTAGCGTCCTTGTCCTTGTCATGTTAGTGTCAGTGTCATCGTCATCCTCAATGTCAGTGTCATGTCATTTGTCTTCGTCTTCGTTTCGTCTTCGTCAGTCACGTCTGTAATATTGCTCGTAATCGTAATATTACTTGGATTTTAGAATACCATTACATAACATTACAATTCATTATATTTGCAAAGCGTCTAAATCTAAACTATCAACAATGAATATATATGTACATAAAAAAATAAATACTAAATATATAAAATTAACGAAAGAAAGATAAACATTGAATACTGAATTGAATTTAAAATATTGAAAATAAATAAATACATAAATACATATGTACTAGGGGTCCTCAATATTCTTCTTGAGACGCTACTAACGCCAGTTCTGGTTTTGTTACAGCTAAAAAAAGAATTCAAGTATGTATATGCGTCTGTAATGTTGGAAAATATCTCAGCTACACTCGAGGGTTGAAATAGAAATGATTGTTATCGAAACTGAAATTATTTTTCTGATTTACAATATTAAATGTTTCATTTTCCAAACAATCGTTTTCGTTATAGTAGCATGAGTAGCTTCTACACAAAGATATTGCGGACCCATACTTTAATTATACGTACCTTAATTATAATGTTACATAATTATTAATTGTAATTACTACTGTCTATGCTGTAATTAGAATTACGTGCTATAAAATATCTACGTAAATTAAATAATTATACTGAATAATACTATTGCTAGTAACTATAATTACTTACTTAAAATTACAATACTGATTATTGTTAATGATTAATTAATTAAACGAACTAGTAATAAATAATTATGATTAATTATATTTAATTATGCTACTCTTATAATTACCTACTATCATTAGAATCATCATCAACATCATCATCATCGTTATGCGTCATCATCATCACCATAAGCTACTTTTAGAAAGAAAATGAAGCACTGTTTGAAAGTGAGCATGCAATTAATTACTATTAATTAATACATTTTCAAAGATGATGATGTTATGGTGGGAAAAGAATGATTCATTTGTTTCAACCATTAAGTTTTCAATACTTTAATCAAACTTTTATTCAAGTTTTTTTTTGATGAGCTAGTAATGGAAATCTTTTGAATCAGTACTTTGAAGTCAGTTGCTGATGTGTGGCTTTTTTGTTCTTACCTAATACAATTATTCGTGAATCTATAAAAATAGTAAATAGTGAATCCAATCGCTAACGTTCTATGACAAATGTTTCAGTTGCAGTGAAAATCCAAACTACAATTTAAACCATATTACAATTACTATTTACATTGATTGCTTCAATTGCGATGCGATTGCTTTATATCGATTACAAGAATTCCTACAACTACAACTGCATCTACGACTACAATTTCAACTTCAACTAATTACCAGTTCTTCACAAGCATTACTATAGTACCTATCGGCATTCTACAATTCTACTCTTTACACTACACTTTGCGCCGAAAAGTTTAACTCTGCAAAGCTACAAGAGAGAAGATATTGATATCGAAGAAATAAAATGATAAGAAACACGGATGACTCATACACTGATAATGGAAATAAAAATTCAAATGGAATGCTGAAACTGAATACTGAAATACTATACTTAAGGTTAAGGAACTAGTGCAGTTTTTAGTAATTACTGAAATAGTTATAAAGCATTACTTAACCGCTAAATTACTCCAATAGCTTATAATTGCATCAATTGTAAAAATTATAGTCGTTCATTTCAGCCTTGATTTGAAAGTTGGAAATTCCTATTATTGTTCTTGTAAAAACTGAAGTATTGTATTGTATGGCTCTTTTTGACAGACTATTTTGTCGCAGAATTATTAGCAATAATTAGTAGATAGTGATTTTTTGTCGAAGTATCGTTAGTAATCATACTTACTATTTTCTCTCAGAATTTAGAATAGTTATTACTTAGGTATAATGATTATTTTGTTGAAGAATTATTATGAGTAGCTAGTTGACGTGTTTATTTTCTCGAAGAATGTTAAAATTGATCATAATTATAATTGATCAGCACGGTTAATTAAATTTATTATTAATTGTCATTGTCGTTACAATCAACTACAGCTTATTCTTTCAGAATGGATTTCGATGTTTGATAATAATTATAATTTTAAAGACAAATCGGATTTGGGATTCGAATTAGAGTCGATTTTAATTTGCTACAACTTCAGTGAAGTTTCAATCACTAGTGATAAGCGGGAATAATATATCGATTGATAGTTTGATTTTGATATTGATCCATAGTTGTTGGTAATTAAGAAATGAACCAAAACATAATGAATTGCATTGCAAGCTACAAGCGACAATTAATTATTTGTTCAGATATACATACATACAACATACATTCGATCGTTTGAAATTGAAATTAATTTGTGATCTGCTAACAATATAGTCCTATGATCGTAATCATAATTACTAGGACTACTACTAGTAATTACTACATAACATAGCTTTAATAATAATAGAATGATACGTATGTAATTAGAATTATAAAGTCTAATGTGAGAGAGAAGAAAGAGGTGACTAATGATGATGAGTCCAGTCTAATTAAAGTAACTAATCATAATTAATTACAGATGAAAGTTTAATTGTGTGGTACATACTATATGCATGATTATTTTTAAACTTTGCTTTAATTTTAAAGACAACATAAATAGTATAATTACTTTTAGTTATAATCAAGTCCTATAATTATTTAGCCATAGCCGTAATCTTAATTCTATCTTGTGTAGCAATTTTACGACTACCTCCTATTCGTCTAGTTTAGTCATGCTTAATTTACTCGCTCGATATTCTCAACGTAAAATAATTACATTTACTTATTGCTAAATAGTGTTGTAATTTACAAATAAAATTCTATACACACAAGGAAAGTGAATCGGATTCAATTCGAGAAAAACAGTTTGATGAAGCCAGAAGCATAATTAAATAATGAAATAAATAGAAAAATCAAATCATGTCAAAAACTATTCTACTCTACTCTACTCTACTGCCTGACAATAAAACTATTTAAAATGAATGCACTGAATGCAATGAACTCAATTATGTAATTATAATTAGTTAATGAATAGTTTGTTAAGAAAAACATAGTCGATGCAAGGATAATGATAAATGACAATTGCTGTCCATTTCCCTTTCTTTCAATCTCAGCCACAGTACAGTGTCAATGTCAGCATCAGCGTCGGATTTCTAAGTTGGATTTTGAATTGCTACCAACTTTAATTGCCACTTTTTAATTATCAACGTCAACGTCGACTTTAGTTACTTAATTACATTGAATTAGTGTGTAGAACATTTATTGAAAAAAATATGGAAAATGAGGATAAAAGACTGTATTATTTATGTACTTAAGATTACTATAATTATGATTATGATTCTATAGTGGGATTTTAATTGGCTTTGCTTGGCTGAATTTGTAATCAGTTTATTCAAGGTAATTAAACTAAATGGGTTATTTGTATTGTAATTAATTGTACTGCAAAAAATAATGATAATGATTTGATAATCCCATAGAGTCAGAATCAGAATCAGAGCCAGAGCCAGCGAGTCTACAGTTTAATTATCACGTAATTATGTAATTCGCAATCATAATTATTCATTAGGCCCTGACCTTGTCTTTCTTTACCTACGCAATGACAAAACGAATGAAATGATGGTCATGTTTAGTTACAATCAACGTATCAGCATATGTCTGAATCGAAATACCTATGTAGGTACTTTTAATTTAGCAAGATCAAGATTGCGATCAAGATCAAAACCCATTGAAAACGGTTCGCATCGGTTCGCATCGCGGAAAATGTCAAAGGTTAAAGGTCAAAGAGGGTTAGGAAAACTTGAAAAGTTGATATTAATCATATGTAAGGGGTAATTAAGTGAAACTACTTTTAATTAGTAAATTAGGATGATGTAATCATACTTGTGAAGATGCGATGCATAGTATGTTACTCCAATGTTATGTTCTAATGATGGTAATACCTACATATTATGCTACAATAATGCAATGAAATTGTTTTTAAAATAAGAAGGTATATAATTACTATAATTAAATATGTTATGAGTGAGTAACTGCTAATGATAAATGCTACTGATAATGATATGATAATACTGACTAAATAGTGTTCTCTATCCGAAAAATTCTCGTCTGCGATTCAGCCTAAATAACTACAATTAATTGTAATTAATTAATTATGGCATGGTGTTCTCCACCCAAATACATACATATATTGCATAATTAAATAAAATTTGATCAAGCTTGCCACTTAAGCAAAGAATGAGAGATTGTGATTTTCTGTTGCTTTCAATTCAACTCGATTACCATACAGGTACTCTATACCTACGCATTTATGCATATGATCAGTGATTTCACTTCAGTTTTCTTTTCCTTTTAATTTAGGTGCAAGTAGTAGAATTTTACAAGTAAGTAAAACAATTTAAATAATCAACGAAAACGAAGTTTTGAAACTGAGATGCGATTCGGAATCAGATTACGATAACAGTTCAAGTTTATTGAACAGGGAGACGTAAAATATAAGATTGGATAGCTGTATAAAGCTACAATTGAATAACTATACTTAATTTGTCTAAGCATAATGATTATCTTGAGCAATATGTACCTGCATATTATAATTCATAATAAAGTTGGTTACAGGTATGTAAATTAAGTACAAGTTAATACATGTAGTTTACTTTGGTAGGAAAGTCCAGATCTTTTCCTAAAGAAATAGACGGAGCAGGCGTTTTTTCTGTTTTGTCGTCCT
>JAAXYX010002825.1:0-16168 GCA_036851915.1 Ptenothrix huangshanensis | reverse complement strand
TACAATAAATCTTGTACCTTACTTGGGTCAATTAATCATGTAATATACCCTTCTGTAATAACGTACCCTCCCCCTAATTGTGTATCCCCCTCGGCACTTATATTTTACTCTAATATACCCGGGTAAACTATTACAGTGAATACGGTATTTAAAAAATTTGATCTTCTCAAAAAGTGTTATTTAAAAAATACATCTTTTCAAAAAGTATTATTTGTAATAAATAAAAACTAGACATTTTCAAAGCGCGCCTCAAAAGCGTTCATTATTGAAAACTAAACCCTCTCAATTGGGCTGATTGAAAAAATTCGTCTTTTTAAAAAATTATGCTAATTGGAAAAATGTGAGACATTTTGAAAATTGTTACGTGGAATAATTATACGCTTTTAAAAAAGTTTGACTGTTACTGGTCTGTTACTTATCTAACAGATGAATTACGATTTATCATTAACTTTTTCGTTCATTAGATTCGTTAAATTTAAAAAAAAAACATTTCAGATTTAGAGCCTGATTTTTTCAATTTTCTGGATTTTATGTAAGACGTAAACAAGAACATGTGCAATGTGCAATACATTAGTCGTTAAGAAATTTCCAGATTTTTCACCAACTGCATTCGAAAAAAATACAGCCTTAAAGTTCTATTTTTGTTCGTTGGATGAGTATAGGAAATAAAGGAGAGATATTTTGATTTCCGAGAGTGTACTCCTTACTGGTTTTTGTTTTGGATTTTACATTGTTTGTTCTGGTTGTGTAGTGCTGTGCTGTGTGTTGTGGGTTTCGTTGGCAGTGTACTTTAAGTGAGTGCAACCGATGTGAGGCACTTGGTGGTTCTTGCAAGGAAGATGAAATTAACTTATTTAAGATGTAGTTATCTTCGCATGAATCTCTGTCTCTGTCATTATTTTATTTCTCTTCCTCGCACTAGGTACCTACTATATCTAGTAGTGATGGGCTACATGCATGGTCATGGTACGCTATCCATTTTACTTGCTCCTTTCACAACTAACGTTCTTCTGTCTTAATGCATTAATTAATTACAATAAAATTCTCTATTTTCCTGGAAGTCAGATTATACACATACATTTATACAGTTGTTGTTGAAACAGTCCTATAGATTCCAGTAGGGCTTCCTAGACTTTCTTTCTTTTGCATATATGTATGTAGCTCAAACTCTACTAATATCGTTTTCAGCTTTCCATTCGTAATTCACTATTGACTCTTTGAGTAGGAGAAAAGTACGTAGTTGCCTAAATAAATCCTTGAGATTTCTGTTTTTGTTTTTCTTCGTCTACTTTCTCGAATGATGTAAATACAGAGAGTGAAGATATCAGTAAAGTTAAGTTGTGTAATGTTGTACGGTATGTTTGCGGTTGGCGGGTGAATTGTTGACTATCTCGACTATCTGGGATAGAGTTGGAACGGAAGAAACTCTTGTCGAAGTTCCTACTGTTCTGGTTTCCTGCTTCTGCTTCTACATAGTTCGGGTTCTGGCCTGTTTCAAGGTTTTCTCCTTCATTGTATGGCCTCTGTGGTTTCGTATCATAGTCCTACGTGAAAGAAAGAAATATGTGAAACGATGATCGTAACTACGTTCTGAATCTAGCAAAATAGTACCTAAATAAAGTTAGTGGAGATGGAGGAAATGTTTAAATATTTGCTCGTCATTCCGCTTCCGTTTATCCTGCTAATATGTTCATCAGCTCCTTCCTTGAATTATTAGACAGCAGAATTATTCAATTATTACATCGAGTCAAAATTATGTTTCGAAGAATCATTTTCTAAAATAAGGGAAACCCGTTTTTACGATAATTAGTTGCAAGGAAATTCAAAAGGGAAGCTTTACAACATTTATTTTTAACACTGGCGCATTTCCGGGACCTCAAATAGTGAATCGTCGAACACATCCTTGGCTTTTTGTTTGAGTTGAAACTTCAATTAGGAAGCGGGTTCTTGGACTCAATTTTTAATCAGAAGTATATGCAATATGCTACAATTGCAACTTTTGGAAAAACACTAAACTGGATTTCTTCAGGAACTCTAGTTATGCATGTTTGAAGTAAAAGAAAGATAAACACGAATTTCGGCATTTCGTAAGTCCATTTACCATTTACCAAGTCAGATGTCAGATGTGACACGGGACGCTTGCACTTTTAAGCAAAGTTTGAACAAGTACGTAACTACTACCGTGTAAAACAAAAATACATGAAAATTTTACTACAACTTAGTATGTAAATTCAGTCCAACCAAAGTAATGCATACTCGCAAAAAAACTTCATCTTACCTAGTGTAAAATTCAAAAAAAAAACTGTACCTTATCTAGTGTAAATCAAAACAAATGCGCTTGCTTCGTGTAAATTTAAAAAAACTGCGTCGTTTTCGCGTAAATTAAAAAAAAGCTGCGTTATTTTTTTGTAAATTAAAAAACTGCGTACTTTTTTTGTAAATTAAAAAAAACGGCGTCGTTTTTGTGTAAATTTTTTAAAAATGGTTCTTTTTTGAAATGTTCAAAAATGAAATTTCATCATGCACATCTTAAAGAAAGCAGTGAATGTTTTAAAACTCGTTGTAGAACTACGCCTACGTGACCTACGTCTAGCTACCCTACTAGACGAAGTCAAAGTTGGATTTGGAATTGTGAATTGGCTTCGGATTTGTATTTGGACTAAAGTCGAATGTCAAAGATTCACTTCACATTTCGCCGATTTCGACATTTTATTTTGTTTGTCATGTAACGAATTGTTATTCTTTTCTAGTTCGCTAGCCGTAGCTTTCTTCAGTGAGGCGAGATTAGTCTTCCAACTTACTCCGTCATGTTTTCGTTTGAAGGGAATAGGTAGCTTCCTGTGTTGGAAAAAGATAGGTCATAGGTACATACCTACATGTAGTACGGAGACAGATCCTGGCTTCATGGAGTTGAAGTTGAAGTAGCAAAACAAGAGTTGTTCACATGACATTCTGAACTTGTATTATTACATATACCTTTTTATATATATATGTGGTAGGTCATAGGTTTTAGTCGTTTCGTTGTTTAGTGTAGTTTACTAATAGCAATGGCAATGGCAATAGCAACCGAATTGTGAAAAAAAACAAGGTAGGTTGTGAGTAGTAGTATTATAGTGGTTGCTACGTACGTGGCGGCAGAGACGTGGAGATGTCGTCTCGGTTTTGATGATGGTTGGTGATCATGATCATGGTTGACGTGATGGGGGTTCCAGGAAAAAGAAGTACAGCGAGCCAAAGTGCTTAAAGGTTCTTTCGCTCCCAGCATGTGATCTTAAATGAGTGTACTGAGTGGAAGTTGAGTTTGTTGGAGCCAGCTGAACAATACTACAAATCCACAATATATAATTATGTGCAGTATAATTGGCTCGAAATGTCTGTCTCTGATGTAGCGCCCGCAGGAGTTTTTTTGTGTACGCCTGGAAAAAACTTGGCCTAATCCAGTGCAAAATTTTAAAAAACTATCTTATCTAGTGTAAATTTAAAAAAACGGCATCGTTTTTCTCTAACTTTAATATAAATGGGCCTTTTTTGTGTAAATTTAAAAAACCGCCATCGTTTTCGTGTACATTTTTGAAAAACTGCCTCTTTTGTCTGTTTTATGTAATTTTAAAAAAAACTGCGTCGTATTCGTGTAAATTGTAAAACACTGCACCTTTTTTGTGTAAATATAAAAACTGCCATCGTTTTTGTGTAAATTTTAAAAAAAACTGGGCCTTTTTTGTCTAAATTTAAAAAACGGCCATCGTTTTCGTATATAAATTTTAAAAAAACTTCCTCTTTTGTCCATTTTATGTAAATTTAAAAAAACTGCTCCTTTTTTGTGTACGTTTAAAAACCGCCATCGTTTTCGTGTAATTTTAAAAAAAAACTGGGCCTTTTTTGTGTAAATTTAAAAAACCCGCCCTCGTTTTCCTGTAAATTTTTAAAAAACTGCCTATTTTGTCGATTTGATGTAATTGAAAAAAACTGCGTCGTTTTTGCGTAAATTTAAAAAAAAAACTGGGCCTTTTTCGTGGAAATCTTAAAGACGGTAGTGTATTTTTAAAAACCCATTATAGGGCTAGTTACGCTACTGTGTCTCTAACCCTTCGGTTGAGTTGTATATAGAAACTGTCTGTCATTTAAGAGCTTGACATGGATCACGGATATAGTGTTGCAATTTCAGTTGTTTCAAATGCTCCAAGCGTTCGATACGATTGGGTCTTTCATTCGCGCAATCCTGTCACCGTCATCATAGTCAAGCGTCACTTACAATTAGTGTTATAGCTTTCTGTCCGTAATTCAGTGTTTCAAGTTTCCAGATCCCTGGTTCTCTATACACACAGCATATGTACGTCCTTCGGTTCTTTTGCTTGTGCTGACTTGCTGACTGATTTCTTGAATAAAAGTACCAACATATACCTACTTTATACATACCTATATCCCAATTTCTTGATTTCTAATACTCACTGTGGCTGAAGTATCTACCATTTCATCATTTCACATTTTCCGCTTCGACTTCGATTTCAATACTAATTTCCAGTGCAGTACCAATAAGTTATCGTTAGCTCATGAATCTTAAGACACGTGCTCACATTCGTAGAAGTTCTAGATGTGAACCGTATTTCTTATAGTAGGCACTTTAGAGCTTACATATATATCTTGAGTCAATCTTGATATGTGATATGATAGTCATCCTATCTGGGATAGCCTTCTTCTTGACTTTGCCTGAATAACTCGGGTTGATTAAGCGGGTTTGAGAAAGAACAGAAATTGAGACTGCATGAAATATGTACATGACATCTTTTAATTACATAAAATCTCCCCTATGAATTATTGGTATCTATGCATAAGAGTCGCTTGATAGTAATTGTACTTATTGAATACGTTATTAGAAAAGCCTCTCCTCAACACTGTCTAATTATCAGATTTTTTCTCTTTCCGCTCTGCTTCCTTCATTCATCTCATCAGAGAAATTTTGCGTGCAACTTAAAATTGGTACATTGAACCAGTATTTGAAGAGGTTGTTGGAAAAAAGGGTATAAAAGTTCAATGAAAATGCACGCGACTTAACCACTTTTTCAAAAAATCATCTTCAGCTGGAATCATAATCAGCAAGTCCATAGTGTTCTAATTTTTCTATTCACACTACAAGTAGCAAGCGTTGAAGCGTATTATGTACAGTAAAATTTACAATAATTCCAACTTCTGGGAATTATTCGTTGAACAATTCCAACAGACCAGGGAATTTTTAGAGGTACCATGTGGTTATTATTAGGAATAGTAAATTACATGTTAAATGAGATCATATCAAATTCAAATACATGTTTTTCCATGGGAAATTAAAATAGGTGGCGACTAACAAGAGGGAGAGGGTAATTTAATTGGAAGCTTTACGGTACGTAAAGAAAGTGCAAAAAATCTTCATTTTTGTCATAGCATTTTTTCATCATCAAGCATTTTCTCCACGTAGAAAGTTTATTTTGGTTTTTTTCGCACTAGAAACTCATGCAGATACATATAAAAGCAGGATATGATTTGCTGCATTTCTTGGCATCTATTCTTGGCTTCGGATTTGTCTCTGGTGTCTGTTTGATATTGACATAGGTAGGAAATTGATGGGCGTAGGTGTTTAAGTTGCAATATTTTACGTGTTCAATTTATCAGCATTAGCTTATTTCGTGATATTGCGTTGTAAATAGACTTCAAGCCTTCACGGTTGGCTGGTCGAAACCTCGAAGTTCAAGTTATTAACGTTGAGATTTTGGAGAACGAGAACGAGAACGGAGAGATATTATATCGGGGAAAGTCTGCGTCTGGTTGTACACTGAAAATAAAATTACTCCGAAATGACAGTGTGTATCTGCTTAGCTAGTATCATACATACCTACCTAAGTATTGGTGCACGATGATGAAAGTAGTAATTAGTAAGGCTTCTCTGAAGTTATATTTAATTACAAATCAAGATGTAGTTTTGATTACAACCTTACTACCGGTATACCTGCCATCAAAGATGCGCAAAATGCGTCGCATTTCATAGGAATCAGATTTCGTCGCGTTAGGTTTCCTTATATTAATTGCTGTGTCAGGAGTTGGATATAAGCAGAGGATTCATTTGATATCGTGATTCAGTAGCGCTCGCAGGATTATTTTCCTTGTAGGTCTGAAAAAAATTTGATCTCATTCACTTTAAAATTTGAAAAAAACTCCAACTTATCCAATGCAAAATATAAGATGTACACCATACGACGCTCTTCGCATTCTCTTCGCTTTTCCTCTTAGCATTTTGCACTATTTCCCATAGAAACGGACTTGAGAATGTTTGAGATTCTCAAATCCGTTCGTGTGGAAAACAGTGCAATACAAAATGCGAAGAGAAAAAGCGAAGAGAATGCGAGGAGTGCCGTATGGTTTACATCTATTATGAAAGAATGAGTCTTTTCGGTTTAAATTTTAATAAAACGGCGTCGTTTTTGTGTAAATTTAAAAACAACAGCTGCGTGTTTTTTGTGTAAATTTTAAAAAATGCGCCTTTTATGTGTTAATTTTAAAAATGAACCTTTTCCGTGTAAGTTTTTAAACAACTGCGTCGTTTTCGCGTACGTTTGAAAGAAACTGCGTCGTTTCTGTGTAAATTGAAAAAAACCGACTTTTTGGTGCACATTTAAAAATGGATCTATTTGGCGCTGTCTTTTAGCTTTAAATTAAATAAAAACTGCTCCTTTTCGTAGAAATTTTAAAAAACTTATTGTATTTTTGAAAATTATTTGTTGGCCTACATGCACGTGGCCAACTCCTACTTACGCTCCTGTCGTAATTACCTTTTTGTGCGTTCTAGACGACGCTCCAGAATGGTATTTAGTTCAGTGTACAATCCTACGAGAGTAAAAATCATATAAGATTCTCGCTTGAAATCACTGTATTTCTTGCAGATCACATTACTTCTGTTCTGTTGGCGAAATCGATTGGGAAAAAGATGAATTGAGGGTGTAGAGAATGTTGATGTTAACCTGATACGATAGGATACGATGCGTGTTCGGTTTTCGGTTGTATCATTATTTTGATTATTTGTGTGCATAGTGGAGTGTATGTATGTATGTAGTGTAACGATAACGATATATTAGTACATATCATAATATGGACTCTTCATCTTCAACCTCTCCTCACTGTATGTATACGTAGTTCTAGTGCTGCTAGTCACTGCACCGCACCAGTGAGAGTGTGTAGTGGTGGGAGGGAGACAGTTATTAGTTCCGTAGTATCTTGACAGAACGGTGCCGTACTATTCCAGAACGTGTTTATGAATTGAACGGTGAGATTTTGTTGACACTAATGGTGGTGTGGCCGCCCTCGCTGTGTGTGACACGCATATCCCATTATGCTACACTTATGTCGGTTGGGGCTATGAAATCATATTCTTCTGTCCATATAATTATTATACCTTCTATGTATTTCTATTAGAGGAAACAATACCTTCGTTTTCGTTTATATTTGTGGTGATGATCAAGTAAATGTGCCAGTACCAGTCACCACTGGACTGATATACTGACTATTGACTATAGCGATATTAAGTAGTACTTCTCTTTTTATTTAATGACTGTATCAGTAGTGTTTATATTATACTAGGACTCTAATGTCTGTATAATTCACTAATATCGCGTATGGTGTAGTAATGTGGTAGTAATGTAATGACGATGTGGTGTCGAGATAGGAAAAGGAAACAACTAAAGAATTGATGAGGTTGATGCTGGTATTGCTGGTGGTTCGATGATGAAGTTGATGCTGGTTCTTGTTCTGGTTCTGGTTCTGTTCTGGTGGTTGAACGGTAAAGAAACCTTTTATTTTATTTCATGTTACACTTACATTTTCTCTTTTAATGGATTTTCAGATCAACGCACAAACTGAGCTTGCTCTCCGCTACAATGACATTTCCCCATTGGAGAATCATCATTGTTCCATAGCTTTCCGGATTCTGGAGGATCCAGAGTGCAATATTTTTCGTAATCTTCCAACGGGAACGTTTCGAAAAATTCGTGAAGGAATCATCCGATGTATCCTGGCTACAGATATGGCACGTCACAATGAGATTGTTAATCAATTTCGAGAAATCGTTCCCTATTTTGACTCAACTAACAAAGCTCATATCAATCTGGTAAGCTTTAGCATATTTAATAGGTAATTCTTAACTACAATCAAACACCTGCCGCTTTGATCCCAGTAGCGTAACAAGGATTTTTTAGGGGTAGGCTAAATTTCCGAAGTCGATTACATCTAGTGTAAGTTTTTGCAAAAAGTAGTTGTATCTTTTTTTATCGTGTAGGCATTGATAATACTTGATCTCATCTAGTGTCAAATTAAAAAAAAGGCATCTTATCACTGTCAATTATTCAAAAAATCGCGCCTTTTCCGTGTAAATTCAAAACAAAGGCGTCGTTTTTGTGGGAATTAAAAAAAGCTGCGCCATTTTCGTATAAATTAAGAAAAACTGCGTCCTTTTTTGTAAATTTTAAAAACAGCTGCGCCATTTTTGTGTAAATTAAGAAAAACTGAGTCATTTTTTGTAAATTTTAAAAAAGCTGCGCCATTTTCGTGAAAATTAAGAAAAACTGCGTCATTTTTTGTACATTTTAAAAAAGGCTGCGCCATTTTCGAGGAAATTAAGAAAAACTGCGTCCATTTTTGTAAATTTTAAAAAAACTTCGGCACTTCCGTGTAAATTAAAAAATACGGCCTCATTTTTGTGTGAATTAGAGAAAATCTCTGGCATTTTCGTGTAAATTCAAAAAACTGTGTCATTTTGTGTGAATTAAAAAAAGCTGAGGCATTTTCGTGTAAATTAAAAACGAACAGTGTCATTTTTGTGCAAATTTAAAAAACTGCATCGTTTTCGTGTAAATTCAAAAAACGGCGTCTTTTCTAACATATCTGAAAGAAGGTTGTTTAGCTTTAAAAATCCGGCGTAGGCCTACGTGGCCTACGCCTAGTTACGCTACTCTTTGATCCCATTTATATTTAATCATTATGACTAGCATTAATAGATAACTTTAACTATAACTAAAAAGCCTAATAGGGATCAATTATTAGTTCGTTCACTCCTAAATGGTTCGTAGCAATTAGCGTTTTTGTTGGTATTTAAATAAAAAATCGATTTTGGTTTTTGTTTTAGTACATCCGTATTTCCGTGTAGCAGTAAATTGCGTAAGCTCAGATCCAGGGCACTTTTCCTCCCCGTTTGTTTTTTGCTCTTTGTTATTTTTGTCCTTATAGTATTTTAGTACTTTAGTATTTGCTACATGCATTCTGGATCGTTGATGAGGAGAGGAGATATAAAATTCATACGCTATTCGTACTATTCGCTAATATTATTGCATAGCTATACAGAGACTACAAGTCAAATTCACTATATCCTTATATGTATTTGCAGTGCCTAAATAGAAATAGAAATACCTAATAGTAATTGCATAGCTCATAGAAAATTTTATTATCACATTTAATTGAATCGATGAACGATGACATCAATGAGCCAATTTTCATGCTCTCCTTTTCCCTTTTATTCTGCACAGTTGTCGATGGTACTAATTAAAGTAGCAGACATTTCTAATGAAGCCAGACCGATGGATGTGGCCGAACCCTGGCTTGATTGTCTTCTTGCTGTAAGTCAATTATTATATATTACTACATTACGCTATCAGTATTAAGTATATTGCCACTGCATTGTGTATTCCTCGTCATATGGATGCGTGAGTTGTGTTATATGTCATTCATTTATAGGCAATGGTGGATTGTAGATGTAAGGTCATTTGTGAGCTGTAGATTCTAGATCCAGATTCCAGATCCTATGACGTTGTTGCCCCCTCAAGATATGCCCGATCATAGGTTCTACATTTTGGGGAAGGAAACACGAAGCCAGTAGCGTATCCAGGATTTTTTTCGATGTAGACAAATCGGCTAAAGGTTTATTAAACCTAGTGTTAGTTTCCTACTAAATTTTTACAATCTTTCAAAAAGTCCGAATATTTATTTTTTAAACCTTTTAGAAAGCATAACATTTTATTTTTTACACTTTGTTCAAAAGGCTCCATTTTTATTTTTTACGCTTTTTCAAAAAGTCTCCATTTTTATTTTTACACTTTTTAAGTCTCCATTTTTATTTTTTACCCTTTTTCAAAAAGTCTCCATTTTTATTTTTTGCACTTTTTCAAAAAGGTGGAATATTTTAATTTTACACTTTTCAAAAAGTCTCCATTTTAATTCTTTGCACGTTTTTAAAGTCTCCCGTTTTTATTTTTTACATTTTATTAAAAAGTCTCCATTCTTATTTTTTTACACTTTTTCAAAACGGTGGAATATTTTAATTTTACACTTTTCAAAAAGTCTCCATTTTAATTCTTTGCACCTTTTTAAAGTCTCCCGTTTTTATTTTTTACACTTTTTCAAGTCTCCATTTTTATTTTTTACACTTTTTTAAAAGGCGGAATATTTATATTTTACGCCTTTCAAAAGGTCCGGATTTTAATTTTCTTGCATCTTTATACTTTTTACAAAGTCCCACATCTATTGTCTCTGAACCGCATAGATTTACATTTAATATTTCTTCAAGTTCAGAGGCAGGCAGTTTTCTATGCATACCCCTGGATACACTACTGGACGAAAGTACCTAGGTACTTCTCGTCTTCTAGATACTGCTGCTGGTGCTGCTTCTGCTATTGCCAATGTTTAGTTCTTCTAGTCTCATTTCAAAGATAACCTTATTATGAGTTTCCCTTTTCGATGTATCCCAGAAACCTAGTGTATGTTGCGTTTGTAGTTACTGCACAGGGAGCGAAACTTAAGTGTTTGCTAGAAGAATAGAGAAGCTATAACTCTAGAAACCAGAACCGGAATACCAGAAGCAGACTATTTCCGAGAAATATAAATAGTATACCGTCTCTGGCAGAAGCAGCACAAGCATCGTCATCAGTAACAACAACATTGCTCTTCACTCTTCATTAAAGAACCCACTTGGTTTGAGCGAAACGATGAGCAATGAGTTAAGCCTACGAAATTTAAAGACTATATTGTCATACTGTTCGCGTCGTCGTCGTCGTCTTTTTTCTTACATATATGCCCTACACTGTGATGCTATGACAACTGGAAAACTGGAAGAGCTCTGTTGCATCACGACAAAACGAACGACAAAGAACAAGAACGAATCGGAATGATGAAATCGTGTCACATATATCATCAAGTTACAAAGTGCCTCAAAGGCTAAGGGAATACAATACAGCGTACATAGAACGAAGTATCATCTAAAGACTTAATACACCCTTCATGTCTGATGCATCGCAATATCATATCATGTCAGTTGTGTGCTGCAATTCCCAATGTATACATAACATTTATATGTACATAGTTCAAGCTGCATCGTTTTATAGTGCTTCTTGGTTTGCTAACAGTTCTTTTTATTATCTCTTTTGGTAGGTAGGTACCTCCGTAGTAGATGTGAGTACGCGTCTAAGTACTTTATCCCTATAAAGTTGTTCGCCGAAAAGCAGTCAATTTTTTTCGATTTAAATTTAGGTTAAAAAAACTACAAAGTTGTAACAGTTAGCAAATGTACGAATACGAAAGACAGATCATGATTATTATTCCAGCGAGTCCTACATTTAGGGATTCAGGGCATTTTTTGCTCATTTTATTTCTCCATTAAGTGCATTAGCGGCTCTTAATGCCTCATATTTCTGGTGGGTTATTGCACTGAATCGTAACCTCGATCATGTGGGTTTCGGATTTTTACGAATTTAGACCGTTTATTGTAGTTAGTAGAGCGGTGCATGTGCACATCCTACTCGATAATGGTAACAATTCGGGACATACCGCTTTGCAGTAGCTGAACGATGAAATCATAAAAATGCAGTCATTTGTTAGTCTGAATTCTCTCTGTACTGAAATTTTACCAATCCTTAAAATTGGTGAAATGTATGTTGGTACATAATTAGATTTTGGTATATTTTCTTTTCTTTGTTATATTTAAAACTAATATGCAAACACATTCAAAGGACGTGACCTGATGACTTTTTTCATCGCAAAAAAAGTACTGGTAGTCAAATGCTTATCAGATGCCTATTTTAAAGCATTTTATGATTTAGGAAAAACTGTGCTACCTGAAAATTCAAATTCACATTACGTACAGGCATCACTATAGACCACTATGTTTTGTTGTAAGTAGTTTTAGTAGATATTTTTGAGAGAGAAAATAAGATTTTTTCAAGTCCTATATTTTACCCAATTTTCTGCATATTTTACGCCTTAAAGTATTAATGCCAGCATAACGATAGATACTATGGAATTATATATTTACCATCCTTGCCATGGTTAAAATCACATCCTATCAAGGTTCATGGGTTTCGGTCGTGGTCCTGAATTCAGGTTTTGCTGGTGATCAAAAGGAGGTCAAAAGAAACCAGAGATGCTGTGGAAATTCGAATGTTGGTAGGTACCTCATAATTAGGTAAACATTTTCTGAATGTTGAATGCAATCGACGTCCCTTATAAACCCTAAATTAACTAAAAACAGAACTTTAAGGATCTTTCTTTCTGTACTGCCATAGTGTCATTGTCATTACCACAAGTTTTTGAGGAAGAGTTTAAAGCCATTACAGATGTGGAGAATATCATCATTATCCACAAGCATATTGCCCGGGTCCTCTTCTTTTCATTGTTCTTGTAAGCTTCAAAACTTGTGTCCAATAAGTTATGCATACTGAGAATTGTGATTAATTGATTAAGCATAATAGTAAAATACAGAGACATGAACTTGGCGTGAAATTCATCACCAGAGTCTTTATACCTTCGAAATATCTGTAAATACCGGATTTAGAATGTTTAGGAAAAGGGAATGTCAGTTTAGCAGTATTTTTTATTCCTGTTTTTTTAATTTGTTTGTACCCTTAACCTTACCATAACACCGTTTTGCAAATCTGTTATTCGCAACTTGTACAAAAACGCTTTTCATCTTCACGTACAGAAAATACGATTACGATTACCCAGTTTTATAAATAGTGACTAGTGAGTAAGCGCTGCCATTTTTGGCGAGGAATTTTCAAGCAATGTACTGGATTACAGGATAAGGGGAAATACAATAGAAAGGCAATCAGAATATAATTATATGAAGGTGCATGGGTTTTAGGTAAAAATATAAATAAATTACCTAGGCACCTACTTGAAATTCAAATCGACAAAAGAGGGAATGAGGGGGAGAGGCTGCTTCCGAAAAGGACACCGACACCATCGTCGGGATGGAGGAACTCCGACGCAACACCGTCGGCAGTCTACGTCTACACACTAGCATTTGCACATTTTAGATTACGATGGATTTATTACCGCTTTTCTTTTCTCATGCAAATTGCAAAAACAAAATGGGATGACTATTTATATAATAATAAGAATACGAATACGAATGGTAATACCCATCTCCCTTAGAGAATGGAAATGAAATTTCATGAAACATAGTGTGAGACTAGACTGCCGAGGTGGATGTCGATGTCGTTGTCATTGTCAACGTCTTCGTCTTCGTCTACTTCTACTTCTACTTCTACTTCTACGTCGACTGGCATGGCACTGGCGTGGCACTGGCACGATGACGAAGAAAAACACGAATTTCCTTTATTCATGAGATGTGATGAGGTGTTGCTATTTCTGTTATTCGTACGTTCACGTTTACAACGTGAAAGTACCTTCACTTCATATACCTATGCACTTACCTCATAGTAATAGTTTATGTAATGCTTGTCTCGTCGAATCACATTACATCGTCGTCGTCTTCCCTTTCTTATAATATACATAATGGATGTTCGGAAGTTACTTTTTTCGTCTGGAATTTAAGTCAAAGCCAGGAAACGAGGAAACTGAGTCTGTGTAAATTGTGTAACTGTATACAATGTCGCGGCATCCTGGATATTGGATATTTATTCTTCATACCAATAAGGTCATGGAAAGGCTTTTTGAGCAACAAGAAAGGGAAAACGTAGCGATCCTGCCTAATCTAGTTCAGCATTACACACTGCATACCTACTTCTCTTTCACCGCAATCCTTGTATGTACATAGTAAATTGTAGGCACTTTGAGTTTATTGGATACCAATAAGCACGACTGGTACCTAATAGATCGAATCTGTGGTTTTTATACAGTAAGTAATGAACCAATAGATCCTAGCTTGCTACGCTATTTTTTAAGTAATTAACTGGTTTATCAAAATTAGTTAAGACAATATCAGTATGTAGTGTGATGCCATTACTTGTCTTTGCTTTCGTTAGGGTTCAGATCAGTTTAACAAACATGCTTTGATAATGTTGTTATAACTCCATGATTATTTGTAGTGACTCCTAAGGTCATGGTATGGCTTGTTTGATGTCTACGTTGAAGCATTTGATACATATTTGCAATTTATCATATATAAACTCTATATACTCACTGAGTTAACAGCTAATGACATGGTAGAGTCATAAATCCTGTCCAAGTCTCTGTCCTGATGATAAATGATGAAACTATGTATAGTACATATTACGATTAAATATTTAGTATGCGGCTATACATACCTACCCATAATATTTACTGCACGTAATGTATTTTTATAAGAAACGAATTTACATTACATAGAATACTTTTACATGATTAAGCGGTTATCATCAATAATACAGATCAATCGAAATAACTATCACACCTATACTCGCTTATGTAGATGTAGGTACCTTTAATGATATGCGAAGACTATAATAAAATATGAAAATTTGTATGACTGTGATTGTGGCCGTCTTTTATATACCATGTTTTATGTAGGCATCAATCTAGTAGACCAAAGTGTGGACACTTACGAACTTTCATTTGTTAAATTGACAGGAATTTTTCCAGCAAAGTGACACAGAAAAGTTGGAGGGTCTTCCGGTGACACCATTCATGGACCGAGATAAAATTACCAAGCCATCATCCCAATGTTCTTTTATTGGTTTAGTATTACTTCCCCTATTCGAAGCGCTGGGTTCTTTCTTCGCTGAACTTGAGGTTAGTCAATATACTCTTTACTATATAATGTACTATTTTCTCTTGGTATGGTGAAGATGAAGGTGCCAAATTGGATGTTCTCATTTTTTACTGAGCAAAGCAAAAATGTAGGAAGAATTGACTTGTAATTTTGGTGGTATTTCGATTTAATTTTTTTTTAACGAGCAAAAAGTCGTTTACCTATGTTGTTGAAGGAAATCTGGTTAAGCTAAAAGCCTTTGGGAAAATGAAGCTGTGAAATTTTGCTTCTTCCGATAAGGTGTAGTTACATACATTTGCAAAATTATGTTTGCAGTCTTAGGCCCAGTTATAGTTAGTAATGTCTCCCAGTTACCTATCATGCAATGATAAATAGATAGTGCATAAAGGGATAATAGGGGTGTAATGGTAATACCTAGTTGCGATAGGTAATACAGATAATAACTCTCAAGAGAGAGAGAGGGGGATGATAGTGATTAATGGCAGGAATTTATTTTAGAGCAATAATGATGAAGATCATAGTAGTGATTGTAATGATTTCCTTTGATGTGTTCACAATGCAATAATACAGTCCATTTGCAGGTAATTCAGAATTCTGAAATATTAGCTGTTAGTTTATTACACCCGAACACACTCACCAGGCAAGGATAGAGAATGCGAAAACGAACACTTAATTAACATGAAATGACAGCTGGTTTTGTTTTATTTGTTTACCATCTCATCGCATCGTCTCGCATCACATCACATCACCATTCCTACTTCAAGCATTCGAATTTGAATTGTTTCTATTAAAACTCGTTAACAGACTTCGGTTTGTTAGTTTCGCCCGGCGGCACCAAAGTCAGTGGAAATACAATGGTGGAGGTAACTATCTACTTTTATGAGAAATTCGGGTATTATTATACCATTATTAAAGGTAGGTTAGTAGGCTCGTTCATCATGTATTATTGTTAGTTCTAGAACATAAGTACCTACGTGCTTTTGATCAGACGTGCATACCCAGTATAGTAGGTACATGCATATTACATAGTAGGGAATTGAGACTTTTATTACTAATACGTGTAGGTAATTAGGCGTCATGCAAAAAACACGTAACGCAGGGGTAAGGGGGGGGTAGGTTGACCTTTGCGTTACACTTGCGTTACGATATGGTAGGGGGTAGGTATTCACC